>VWZX01007181.1:0-12267 GCA_013399015.1 Galbula dea
ATAAATATTTATTATAGTGTATCAGTAAATTAATGAAACGTGGGGTTTTTTCAGTTTTGGAACTGTAGGCTTCAAAAGTGTCCATGCTACAAATACTACTGGTGTGATATAATTTCCTATACTCCTTTATTTGTGACCTGTACTACAGCATCTGAGCAGTTATTTTTTAATGGCTTTGGAGTATTTTAAATTTCAGTAAGAGTTCATAATAAGGCAGCTCCTGGTCTTTGAGTTGGTGCTCTTCAATTCTGCATCACTGAAATAACAAGAGTGAACAGTAATGTACAAAATTATGCTTTGAAGAGATGTAAATTTGGCTTAAGAATCTCTTACTTGTCAGCTGAAATGGAAGCCATGCTTCTCACCACACTTTCATGCCATTGCAGAATTGCTGAAGCTCCAACTATAAAACTGTTAGTAGCCTGTGTGAAACCTCCTTAACTTGGTTTCACAGCACACAAAACCTTTAATACACTGACATGTGTATAGCTCTTACTTTATTGCGCAGGGAGCTCAGAATAGACCTAGGAGAACCTCAGCTGATGCCAGAAATCTGGATGTGCCTGACACCTTAAGAAACAGCACAACATTGTTACATACAGGAAGCAGGATCATGTTTTTTCCACAGTGCTAGGACTGGCCTGCAAAATGCCACCACCTCCTAAAATTAACTAGCTGCGGCTAAAAGGAAATTTCTGCTCTTGTCAGAACTGCTGTCAGTCATCTCTTTTTATTGCAGGAGAAATTATGTCCTCTCAGAGCAGCTGCTTTCTCCATGTCAGCAGAATAGTGACAGGTCATGGGTTGAAATTATTGCAGATTTTGCATCTATTTTATGCCACTTTGCAGTCTGAGTTGTTTCACTACCTTTAACTGGGTTTTCAAGGCTTTGTGTGAAACTGTAGATGTGAAGATATCCTCAGAATAAAGGTCCCTGCAGCACTTTCCTTTCAATAAAAAGTTGAAATCTGCCCCAGGTGTAATTTTAAATAAATACTGTGATTGTATTCTTTTTTTCCTTAGTTATTTCTGCATAGACCAAACAATGTCTGGATTTGTTCTGAATTTGCAACAGATTAGTGATAATCTAAGATTTAGAAGAGCTGACTACAGTACAAGCATGCATTCATTTTTATGGACTCGATGTGGCCACTTTGCTTGTCCTGAAGTGTAGAACACCCCCTGAAAGTGCCATCATTTTAAAATATCTGTCATTTTGTCTCCATAATCTTTGGTCTTTCCTGGCAATCTTGACTTGTATTAGAAGCATCCCACCACAGACTCAAATTTAATAAGGGAAAAAAGCTGTAGACTTGAGGTAGAAGAGTGATGGGATGGTTTGGCAGTGTGAAATGCCTCAAAGAAGCAAATCATGGCCTTGGGCTCTTATGTGTACATTTGAAAAAGTGTATTAAACTCAAAAAAGCCTTTGGTTCAAAGAGTCTTTAAACAACAGGAGATATCTATGATTTGCTATGGCAGAAATTTTTCCAAGAGTGTTTTTCTATCTGTGAATGTTATTGAAGAGCATTGAACTGAGATCCTCCACAAGAATACTTTTATTTCATGAGAAAGGTATCAGAGAATGTTATTTTTGTGCCAGTTTTGTGAAATAACAAAGTGTCTGAACCTCCTCACCTCTCACTTGACAGCATGTTCATTTTTAACTCAGCTCTATGAAATTATCACATTAATCTTCTGCTCCACTATCTCTATATGGCAATTTGCTGGAGAACTTCATAGTTCACAAGGAGGAATTCGAGGTGAATTAAAGGCACGACTTTCAGAGCAGCACACAAGGATATTTCCATCTTAAAGGACAAGTGTGAGAAGACTTAAGGCAATAACAATACAGGACAACAAAACAGTGTTTCAGCAGGAACCGCTCTAAGGGCAGGACTAACACTGCCTCAGAAATGCCAACAACATGGGGATGAAGAGCAACCTTGAAGAAACTTGTGACACAAAATGACCCTCTGAGGCTGTGCTGTGTACCAGTGTTAGTTGCTCTATTCAGTAATGAGTGTACCGAAGGGAACCAGGGCACCCCTGGGCTCTTGTGGCTGCCCAATACAACAAAATAGAGGCAGAAGAATCTCATGAAACCTGCCTGCTCCCCAATACACCATGCTAGAGCTGCTCTTAATGAAAGTTAAGCTACAACTTGCACTACCTATACTCAGATCAAGCGGCAGAGGAAATTAAGGAAGCAGTCTTAGCTGTCTCTTGCGTATAGTAATAGGGCTAGCTTAGATACTGCATTTTAATATCTCAATGCGTGCTCAGACACACCTTTGCAGGATACTGCTGCTGGCAGTGAATCATAGTGCAGGCACAAACCTTTTGCATGTCACTGTGGTGTGGTGCAGAGAGGTCCTGAAGGCCAGAAAAAGCACTGGGCCACCGGAGATCCTCTGCTCAGGAGTGTGAACCAGCTCCCTCAGGGCTAGCCCGTGCATCTATGCAAAAGCTGATGTAAGCCACAGCAAAAATAATCTTTCCACTTACATGTTCTTTGCTATTAGCAATAAACTAATTGGGCATCTTTATTACCACATATTTTGTAGGGTGGGAACCAAATAAAGAATTATGCATTATGCATTTGACATGCAGGTTTACGGGTGCTGAGGGCTAAGCTTCTCTGGGCTTTGGGAAGACTAAGGGTCCCCCAGCTTTCCTTCCAGGCCTCTTTAAACTGGCAGTTTCTGGCCACTTCTTTTTTTTGTACAAGCTTTCAGCACCGTAACATGTATATGGTAACAAGACAACTAGAATTGTTACCTTTGAGAACCATATTTCTCTTTTACTTCTGGTGAAAAAGCCTAAGACAGAAGGAGAAACATCTTTGCTTACACATGCCCATGTGTAAAATTGCCCTTATTTTTTTATGGGAAGTAAGCATAATTCTTTCTCAGGGGAAACTGTGTCTTAACTCAAGCCCTTGTGGGTATTTTGCCATGGTTTCTGCATATCTGAAATTGGATTATCTCACTTTATATTTAACTGTCAGATGTCATCTTTAAATAGCAGTGAGAACTATTCAAACAGAACAGTTAACACCCAACATATTACTGTCACCTCAAGCAAACACTAGTAAAGTCCTATCTGAGGTGAAGGAAGGTGTTATTTCTTGTTTGTAACTCCACAGTAATAGCCTTCCAGAAAACAACAATATGATTGAGAAATCAAAATAGAACAGTAGCATCATGCCTTTGGGAAACTATTTTTATCTTTTTCAGTTATATCATAAATAGACCTGGCAGATAATGATAAATCATAATGAACATTTGAGAGGCATCTTAATGGAAATTTTCTCAGCTACATCCATGCCTCCCTTTACCTTTTTACAGATATCTCTTTGAGCGAGCCGTAGTTCATTACTGGAAATCAAATTGCAGGCTCATTAGCAAAATAACCTTAGCCACAAAACAAAATGACTGTGAAAATAGAATAAAACTCCTCTGGGGCAGAAAGAATTAAATACTTCAATAAATCCTTCACTTTTAATTCTATTAAAGCTACCACAAGCTGTTTCTTTTATCATCCCTTTTTTTGTCTTTCTTTATGAAAAGATTATTTTTTTACAGGGTTCAGGAAACTGAAATTCCCTCTTTGCCTGTTGTCACAGAAACTGTTATGGTGCTTGTCCCTTTTACGCAATGTAAAACGTCCCTAATAAAACCTCTTCTCCAGACTTTTCTAGAATTGTTTCTTGTAAAGAAGTGCTCGGAAATTGTTTTTATTTTTGGGACAAAGTGATATGAAGCAATATCAATTGTCACCTCTCTAAAATTCAAATGACATTTGGGACTTCCTGTCAAAGCAATGTAAAATGAAACCAGTGCAGGTCTTCATATGAACATCCCTGACATTTCATTCCATAGCAGCTGTGAATGTGAGGGAAGGTAAGCACACATTCAGGCACAATCACGGCTCTCTGAAATGCCTGCTATCATCACCGATGCCAGGACTCACACAGAAGACCACACTTGGTTTATCATATTTCTGAAGGCATGTAAAGGCACCAAGAATTCTAATCAGCTTTGCTGTTGTCCCATACATTATTTTCTTTACAAAAAGGAAAAGATAGCTGGAAATGGGAAACTACAATTGGAGAGAAAAACATTTTGGTATTTATCTCTTGCTGACTGTTCAAAGCCATATGGATGCATGTATTTATATCAGCATAAATATGATAGTGTTAGACCAATTCTTAGTACAAACAATCTGAAATGCTTTTGCTGAATTTCTATATCTATGTAGCACAAACCTGCCTAGGCTCACCATTGCCTGTGTGTTCTCCTTAGCAATGAAGGTTTTGTCCTGGGGACTGAACTGCTCTGAAAATAGTAGGCTAGGGATAATCATATCTAATGGTCAACTTGTTTTGATTTCCTCTGCTGTTTGAAAAACAAAATTGCAATTTGGAATCCAGTTTCAGTCTCTGAAATGTAAATAACTGAGGTCTAGGGGGAAGTCAGCAAACAGTCCTTCACAATGAATGATTACGGCAAAATCAGTCTGGCTGCGATGTTTTAAGTGATGCTGCAATAACATCAGAAAGTAGCTGGCTTGTGCAGCTTGATGTCGTGTAACTAAAATGTGTTAGGAAAATCAAGGATACAAGTTTACTCTGTCTCAGAACAGGAAGATATTTTTTCTTAGACACTCCAGTAGACAAGACCACTTATAAAGACAGCTTAAAAGTTATTTTGCAACTGAATAGTAAAGCCTCTGCATCCTCATTCATATCAGCAGTTCTTCATCCTTGACGACATTCTTTAACACTGACCCATGAGATGGAAACGATGAATACTGTTGCTGGCCATGCTGCAGAATAAAGTGAGGTACAAAGACATGCTGTCTAAGTGATGATGTCCTACAAAGTGAATTAACCAAATTAAGTCTTCAAAGTAAACACTTCAAAATCTTTGGAACTCAGATCTTTGGAATCTCAACACCTCTGAAAATTCTCAGCACCCTCTTCTTCCAGCCAAGAGAGTGGTAGATTTTTAAATTTCTGCCTTATAGAGCAAGAGAATTTCACATATTTGCATTATTAAGAGCTCATAGTGCATCATGTTTAAATCTGTAGATAGAAGCAAATCCAAATTAGACTGAGATATGAAAGGTGAAATGTGAACAGAGCTCAACTGGCTTCAAAGCACAACTGAAAAAAGTGGCTGTCCTTAGCAGCAAATTCAGGAGCCTGGTCTGTATGCATCTCTAGGGATTTGATCAGCCATTGATTTTGGAGAGCAAACAATAGCTACAGTCAAAACTTAGGATCACAGAATGGTTTGGACTGAAGGGACCTTTAAAGGTCATCTAGTCCAACTACTCTGCAATGACAGAGACATCTTCAACTAAATCACTTTGCTCAGAGTGCCATCCAACTTGGGCTTGAATGCTTCCAGAGATGGGAATCTACCACCTCTCCAAGCAACCTGTTCCAGTGTTTTGCTACCATCGCTGTGAGAAGTTTCTTCCTTATATCTAGTCTAAATCTACCCTCTTGTAGTTTTAAACCATCACCCCATATCAAATCACAACAGGCCCTGCTAAAAACACTGTCCTCATTTTTCTTATAGGACCAGGCCTATAGGCCTCACTAGAGCCTTCTTTTCTTCAGGCTGAACAACCCCAACTCTCTCAGCCTGTTCTCATAGTAGAGGTGTTCCATCCCTCTGATCATTTTTGTCGCTTTCTTCTGGACCCACTTTAACAGATTTATGTCCTTACTGTGTTGAGATCTCCAGAGCTGGATGCACTGCCCCCATAGAAGTCTCACCGGAGCGGAGTAGAGGAACAGAATCACCTCCCTTGACCTGCTGGCCATGCTTCTTTGAATGTAGCCCAGAATGTGGTTGGATTCTGGGCTGTGAGTGCACAGTTCCAGGTCATGTCCAGGATTTCATCTGCCAGTACCCTCAAGTCCTTCTCAGCAGGTCTGCTCTCAATCCCTTCATCTCCCAGCCTGTGTTGATATTGAGGATTGCCCAGATCCATGTGCAGGGCCTTGCACTTGGCCTTGTTGAACCTCATAAGGTTTACACAGGCCCATTTCTCAAGCTTGTCCAGGTCCCTCTGCATGACATTCCATCTCTCAGGTGTGTCTACTACACCACTCAGCTTTGTGACATCCGCAAACTTGCTGAGGGTCCACTGTATGTCATTGATGAAGATACTACTAAGCAGCTCTGGTCCTGATAAGGAGACCAGACAACCTATCCATTTCTTGAAGTAAAGCACCACCCCTCCGCCATTCCTTCCTCACCTGTCCCTTCTGAACAGCCTGCAGCCATTAATAGCTGCAGTCCACTCATGGGATTCGTTCCACCAAGTTTCAGTAATGGCAATCAAGTCGTAGCTTTCTAGGAGCACAGCGGCTACCAGCTCCTTCTATTTGTTGCCCATGCTGCATGCATTGGTGTACAGGCACTTCAGCTGGGCAGCTGACCATGTCACCTTCTTAGAGGAACACTTTTTAGTTCCTTTTAGGGATTTCACCATTGTGATAAGAGCAGAGGAAATGGCTTCAAGTTGTTTCAGGGGAGGTTCAGGTTGGATATTAGGAAGAATTTTTTCACTGAGGAGGTTGTCAGGCATTGGAAAAGGCTACCCTGAAACATGGTGACCATTAATAACCTGGACAGAGGTATTGAGTGCACCCTCAGCAAGTTTGCAGACAACACCAAGCTGAGTGCTGTGGTTGACATGCCAGAGGGGCGAGATGCCATCCAGAGGGACCTGGACAGGCTTGAAAAGTGGGCCTGTGAGAAACAAATTAAATTCAACAAGTCCAAGTGTAAGGTCCTGCATCTGGGTAGGAGCAACCCAAGATATGAATATAGCTGGAAGAAGAACTCGTTGAGAACAGCCATGCAGAGAAGGACTTGGGGGTCATGATAGATGAAAAGCTGGACATGAGCCGGCAGTGTGCATTTGCAGCTCAGAAGGCTAACCATGTCCTGGGATGCATCAGGAGAGGCATGACCAGCAGGTCTAAGGANTGTTTAAGGCTAGGCTGGATGTGGCCCTGGATAACCTGGTCTAGTGCATGTGGCGTCCCTGCCCATGGCAGGGGGGTTGGAACTAGATGATCTTTAAGGTCCTTTCCAACCTGAGCCATTCTATAATTCTATGATGGTGGAATCACCATCCCTGAAAGTGTTCAAAACCATGTAGATGTTGTGCTTGGGGATGTAGTTTAGTGGTGGGTATGTTAGTGTTGGGTGGATGATTGGACTCAATGATCTCAGTGGTCTTTTCCAACCATAATGATTCTATGATTATATTTTTCTAAACGGTTCTATTGATTCTAAGTAATCATTCATAGTATGGTTGCTATTCAGAGAGCATTTGTTTTCCTGCCCAGCCTGTTTCCCCTGTCAGATGGAAAACTTCATTCTGAATTTGTGTGGAGAGGCAAGAGGGGAGAAATCAACCTCCTGGGAATGTACTTTCTAATAGTCTGTAAAAAGGCTGCTGCAGCTCCTTTTGAGACCCTCCACTCGTCTTCGATGGCTTTCCCTTGGCCTTGTTCCCTGATTAAGCCAGGTGGCTGTGGGAAACATGGTTTCATGCTGCTCTATTCTACATTTAGACACAGGCAAAGAGCAGAAATGATGCTATAAAAAGTTTCAACTCCAGTGAAAAGTTCATATCTGCCACTCATCCTGTAGAATCCTCTAGAGTGCTGCCCTTCCTCCTAAGCCCCCTTCTCCTCTCACATACAAGCAGGAAACATTTGCAGAGTCTGAAACAGAGGTCACACCTAAGCCTTAGCAACTTTATTTTGCAGTCCTTTTGTGTGCAATGAATAATTGAATAATGACCTAATTATAGGTTTTTCCTCCAGTTTTGTCAGAAGAGCACATGGATTCTGTGCTGCAAAGGGACAGTGGGGATGAGAAGCTGGAAGATCAGCAGAGTGAACCTATTGAAGTCACCATCTCAGTGCTCAAGTGATGCAGCTCTTGCATGTAGGGAAGAAACAGGGCTAAAAAATGTCATAAATGGGGAAAGGACCACAGAGGGGATGTTATCTGTTCCCACTGCCTTGCAGCTTCTTCTTCCAAGGAAAGAGAAGAGATTTGGGTATGGCTGTCTTGTCCAGGCTCTCTGTTGCTCATTATGTTCCTGCTAGTTTAATTTCCCCTAATTCAACAGAAAAAGTGATAGGGTTGTAAATGACAAAAAACTTTGTGGACGTCTTTGATACTGCCTATAAGTGTTTCATGTTGGCTTCCCATGTCATGAAAATCATGCAGTGTGTATGTATGTGTATACATATGTATATTCAGTACGTTTCATTGTTGAATAGCCACCTTCTAGCTAACCATGAAAGAAAGTCACTTTTCCAACATATCTGTAGAATCACAGAATAGAATCATAGAAATTACAGAATCTTGGAAAAGACCTTTGAGGTCATTGAGTACAACTATGAACTTAACACTGCCAAGTCCACCATTAAACCTTGTCAGTAAGTGCCATGTCTACATGTTTTTTAAGTACTGCCAGTGATGATGACTCTACCACTTCTCTGGACAGCGCGTTCCAATGCTAGAAACCCTTTCAGAGAAAAAAAATTCATAAAGTCCAATGTAAACCCTCCCTGGCCCAACTTGAGGCCATTTCCTCTCATTGTGTCCCTTGTTACTTGGGACAAGAGACTGATGACCACCCTAGTACAACCTGCTTTCAGGTAGTTGCAGAGAGTAAGAGGATGTCCTCTCACCCTCCTGTTCTCCAAACCAAATAATCCCAGTTCCCTCAGCCTTTTCTCATAACACTTGTGGTCTGGATCTTTCATCAACTTAATTGCTGTTCTCTGGACACACTCCAGCACCTCAATATCTTTCTTGTAGTTAAGGGCCCAAAACTGAACACAGTGTTCAAGATCTTGCCTCACCACTGCCCAGCACAGGGGAACAATCATGTCCTGCTGGCCACACAACTTCTGATACAAGCCAGAATGCTGTTGGCCTTCTTGATGCCATTTGGGCACACTGTTGGCTCATGTTCAGCCAGCTGTTGACCAACACCCTCAGGTCCTTTTCTGCCAAGAAGCTTTCCAGGCATTCTGGCCCATGCTTATAGCATTGCATGGGATTGTTGTGGTCAAATTGTAGGACTTGACACTTGGCCTTGTTGAAACTCACACCACTGACCTCAGCCCTTCAATCCAGCCTGTCCAGATCCCTCTGTAGAGCTTTCCTACCCTCAAGCAGACCAAGACTTCCACCCAACTAGGTGTTTGTCTACGGAGGGTGCACTTAAATCCCTCATCCAGATCGTTAATAAAGATATTAAGTAGGACTGGCCCCAATATTGAGCCCCGAGGAACACCACTTGTTCATCATCTCTGTTTATTCCAGACCCTGATATACTTGGCTTGTATCACTTCTTTAATTGTAAAATTAAATAATCTAAACCTTCATAACAAGACATTTACTAAGAGTATATTTTCTTCATGCTAAACTTTTATAACTTAACAGTTTCAGTAGAATTTAAACAAATGAATCATAGGGGAAAAAAACCCTAAAAGTTTATTTCCTTGAGGTTTGAGGTTTCACCAAGGTGAAATGGGAACAAACTATTCTTCATGTGCAGTAAGTTTGTTCACCAAGGGCTGCATGAAGTCTTAAAATACTCTATCATTATGGGATATATATGTAATTTTGGCACACCAGTCAATCATATGGTGTAATCCCCATTTCTGAAAAACATGCCCATATTAAAGTCAGCTTTCTCAGTTATTTGGAAAATGCAGCCACAGTACCTCTAAATGACTACAGCTAATGTAAGGAAGCTGGGTGTAACATTTACCCTCTCCAGGAAATGCCATATACACACTAAGTGTGAGCCTTGTGTCTCACCTACTTGTGCTAACATAGATCTACAGACTGACTTGACTGAGAGGAGGATCACCCTCATGCATACTAACATAAACCCTTAGATACAAAATCCTATGCACTTATTTAAAAGAGAGCCACCCTACCTGGCAATGATGGACTACAACCACACATGGCTGAATGTCACCTTAGGGCATGGATGGGCTGGTGGGGCTTTCTGCTGATGACAAGCAGAGTAAGAAAAACATCTGATTATGGGAAGACATTCTTCTGTGTCTTTCCTTTGTGTAAACAGGATCATATACAGTTGATGGAAGTGTATACAGACAAGTTTTGAGCGTGCACAAAAAGGAAAATGGTATTTGCAGTCATCAAATTGTCATGGAATGTTTAGATCCACGTGCACACAGAGAATAAGAGCAGCATGTCTAAGACACATGTCACCTACCCCATATTTACACCAAAATAACTTCAGTGGAGTTCTTTCTGATTTATACCAGCTTTTATAGAGACCAGCCCCTGGTGTCACCCCAGATCCCAGTGTCATGATTGTCAGGATGTCTAAAAAAATGCAGTGTATCCTAATTGGGAAAGCTGAAGGGCAGTCTAAAAGAATGCATAAACACATTAACTGAATTGGACATTAGCAGGAAAACGAATTCTTGTGAAATAATTCAGAGTCCTGTGGAAAAAATGAAGTGCTTCATACTTTCCATCCAATTTCTATGCAATTTGGAGCACCTTCTGTCCAAAGAAAATTGTGCTCTAATCACCGAGCCTTTCATGGATGTCATGCCCTCTAACACATGCAAACTTCTTATCAAGCTATTACAGCATATCCTTTCAAGGCCTCTGAAGGCAGCTGCCACCCAGGATGGCTCTCGCTGCCTGTAGCATTCCAGGCACTCACACCTCACTTAACACAGTAACAAAGGCAGCTTGGCTGCCACACAGCCTACAGTGTGCTATTACAGCTGTGAAACAGCTAACTTTGGAAGCCATATATCATTAAGGATTTATTTCAGAAACTCTCAGAATAGCTTTTCACCCTGAAGCCCCCAGTGTTATGCCTGTAAACTGGCACAATTGAGTGTCTGGTGTATGGCTGAAAGTGGCAGACTGGGTTTTGGAGCTGATCAAAGTTAGATGGAAACCAAGCCAGCATCACTTGTATACACCGATAGCAGTCCTTTAACAGCATGTCCTCCCTGGATGCTGAAGTTTTGCAGGTTTTGCATCGATATACGCAATTGGGCTCTTGTCATTTTAAGATCTAAATAAACTGACTGGACAAAACCAGGCTAGCTGCTGCAAGTCACTAGGCTGAAGGTAAGCTGTTCTGAAATGTGACAGAAGTAATGCATGTTGAAACTTGGGTCTATTTTCACACAGCAGGGCTCTGCTGGTTATTGCCCTCAGGATATTACAAAAAAAGAAACAACCCAAACCAAAACAAACAAAACCCCCCATCAAACTGAAGGAAAAAAAACCCAACAAAATCCAAATAAACCCTCTTTTTGTGAAGGAAGAGGTAGGTAGTCATCAGAGAGAAGATGGGTCAGGTATTACAAACCAGTATCAAAAGACAAAATTCCACCTGCACTGAGTACACTGAAGAGGACAGGGCTCAGAGTACAGAGACATCCTTCAAGGCCAGGCTAGTACTTCTCATAAATGCTTGTTCAGCAGTGATGGCAAAAGTGCATCCTGTCTGGAGGGTTGTACCTCTCCCTGCAGAGACAGGGCTGTGGTTGAGGAGTGAGCCTGCAAGAATGCTTTTCCTCAGAACTTCTCTCTCCAAACAGGGGAGTCACAGCCTTACAGTCTTGAGCATCCCAAGTGTCAGGGCAGCTGTCAGGCTGCAAATAAGGGAATGGAGTAAATAAACTGTAATCATAGAATCATAGAATCATCTGGGTTGGAAGGGACCTCTAAAGGTCATCTAACCCAACCCCCCTATAGTGAGCAGGGACATCCCCAACTAGATCAGGTTGCTCAGAACCTTGTTTAGCCTCACCTTGAATGCCTCTAGGGATGGGGCCTCCACCACCTCCCTGGGCAACCTGTTCCAGTGTTCCACTACTCTCATGGTGAGGAACTTTTTCCTAATATCTAATTTAAATCTACTCTTCTCTAATTTAAAACCATTACCTCTTGTCCTTTCACTACAGGCCTTTGTAAACAGGCCCTCACCAGCCTTTTTGTAAGTTCTCTGTTCACCAGAGAGAAGAGGTCAGCACCCACTCCTCCGTCTTTGGTGAGGAAGTTATAAACTGATGAGGTCTCCCCTCAGTCTCCTCTTCTCCAGGCTGAAAAGACCAAGTGATTTCAGCCTTTCCACGTAAGTCTTCCCCTCTGTGCCTTTCACCATCTCTGTGGCCCTCCTCTGGACGCTCTCCAACAACTTCAT
>VWZX01007181.1:16846-33315 GCA_013399015.1 Galbula dea
CTTCTGTGTGACCTGGTCTAGGGAATCCTGCTGCGGCAGGCGGGTTGGACTAGATAGCTTTTGAGGTCCCTTCCAACTCCTAAAATTCTGTGATTCTGTGATTCTGTGATAATGTCCCTGGGGTCCAAAGACAGCACAACCAGCACTGAAGACTGCTCTGTAAAGAGGGGAATTGCTGAAGGATAAACTCCCTGTTCTCTTCCTTGTACAAGCAGGTGCTTGGGGAAGCTGAAGGGTGGGTCCCAATGCCAAACTAAAACTGAGGTTTTGTGCCATGCTATTCAGCAATTGCATTTCAGTGCTGCCTATATATGTGCTGCTTACAAAGAGTGGAGACACACTCAGGAGGCCATGGGAGGAAGGCCTTCCCATCAGAGCTTATCTGTCTTTCACAACCCTTTTTTTTACTCTACTGTTTTGCTGCCAGAGTGAAGGACAAGGAGGCTGGACAATGCTAAAGGGATTGGCTATTTGTAGGTCTTTTATTATATGGCACACACAGTAGAGCACATCCTGACACAGATTTTCTTTTTTCTGTTCCCCAGTCTGTTTTCCTTCCCTGAATGTTAAAACTATGAAATCAATAACAGATGACAAGTGGGTTTAATTTGTAAAGTAAGAGGAATGTAAGCCTATCTGAATAGTTAACAATTAACAGTTCCAGACTGAAAGCAGGATTTTGTTCTTTTCAGAAACCACCTGGGGCCGTTTGCTTTGCAATAATATATGCGGAGATATGGAATGTACGACTTTATTGTCCTGGTGTTGATCAGTACACACAGAAACATTCACATTTAGAGTAAATCCTGTTATGTGTGGATGCCTTTCTCCTCTGTTTTATGCAATTATGTTATTTAGTCATGAATCACAGACCTTCTAATTAAGGCTCAAGGTCAGACAAAGTGGGAAGGTGACCAGACTTCTAGCTAAATACCTTTAAAGCTATTGGCTGTTTATGGGAATTGTCATGCACTTTCCTGAAAGAACCCGATTGACAGATCTAACTTTACCAGAACAAAGTTAATTCCTCTATTTTTTCCTGCATTCTTGCAGGTCGTTTCCTCTAACTGAGGAATTTAATGTCATACATCAGCTACCTCCTGCATTACCCCAGCCATGCTTTAGCAGCCATCAGCCCTGGGCTTCTTCATAGTGGAAATGACCAGCTGTAGAACAGCCAGTGGCTCTGAGAGCCAGAAGGTCTTTAGCACCTTAATATATCCTTCAAAATGACACATCATATTTTCCTCACTTCATGTAGCAGTACTGGTTTACTGCATACACAAAAAGGGGCTATTTTTGGAAAATTCCATATTTCTTTATCCATTTTCACATCTGGGATAGAATAACTTTGCCTGTGAATTTCAAGGTTCTGCCACTGGGCAACAAAATCTCTGGTAACTGGTGGTCTCCTGTAATCCCTATAGCTGCTTGGACTCTGCAACAGCAGATATTTTGAGAAACCTTCTTGCCACCAACCATTGACCCCATCTCCTGCTTTTTTAGAGGAGGTCAAACACAGGGAGTCTTAGCTGTCTTCTACAGTCTTCAGGGGCAAAAACTGCCTCTTCCTTCCACAGACCTTTAGGCAAACACCAGCTTAAGAGCCATCCTTGCCTTGGCGATTGTGATGGCTGAGAACTTTAGCCCACTAAAAGCAAGAGCAGCCAGGCAACTAACCTGGTCCTGCCACAGTGGTGGAGGATTAGAAAAAGAAAAATAATACCCTGATAACTGTTAGTAGATAGGATTCCCCATCTGCATTGCCCTAAAGGGGTTCAGTATCTTCTTCCCAGGTTGCATGCATCACTGCGTCCTGCTTGTTGGTGTGAGATAATCTTGGTTACCCAATAAGCAGCTCGTGTAGAGGTGCACTTTGTTTCCATCTAGCACGAAGTTTCTTCTTATCTTATAATAAGAAGTTAAAATCATTTCAGCAAGCATTATCTTGCTGCGTGTTCAGAGCTCACCTCCCAGAGGCATTCCCTGCTTCATCTTTCCAGACAGTTAGGGCTATAAACACAAGTCAATGAAGAGAGAAACTGGAGCTAGGCTGACATCTCCATGCCCACTGGAACACAGAGGGGGTTGCCACAAGTGAATATGCGATGTGAGCTGAACGAAAGACCAGGCAGATATCTCCTTTTTCTCCCCACCCAGTCCTTTTGAATAACACCAGTACAAAGAGAGAAGAAGGAGTAATACAAATTATTGTAACTAGTTGTGAAATGTAGATGAAAAGAGGAGAGTATGGACGTGTAAAGGAGATAGCAAGAGAAAACTAGGTCTAGAAATGCTAGGCCTTCCCAGTTCAATGCCCTGCTAATTTTCTTCTCTTTTTATACAGAAGACATTTATATAATAACAAAAAAGGAGCAGAACTGATCTCAGCTGTGTCCCATGTCTGGCCACATGACTTGTCATGTCTAAATAAACTGGCAGCTCACATTTTAGCTGTTCTTAGCCATGGAGTTTCCAGAAAGCAAAATATTTGGGTTTTTTCCACTTTCAAAGTTTCTGTATGCTCAAGTCCTCTTCAGAAAAACTGCAAATGAACCACAGAAATAAATAAAACAAAACTGAGCAGAACAAACCCATCTTGGGAATTACAGGCCCATGGCTGAAGGCAACCCATTTCTGAAGGGGAGCTGTGAGCTGGCATTTGATGATTTATTTACCTAAGAAAACAACCTCCTTGATGTCAGTGCTACATCTGGGTTTCGTGGTGGGTGCATTGTCTTTCATTATCCCAGCCTTCCCTTTATGGCTTGACTTGTGGATTAACTGAGATGAATTGTTCTTCAGCATAGAAGTGCCATGTCTCATCTTTCAGGTGAGCTTAGGACAAGGAGAGGCTTGTTTGCCTAAGCAAAGGGCTGGAACTCTCTTTGCCTTTCATTCATCTTCGTTTCTTTGTGGGCAGGTCCTGCTCTCTGATGAAAGTGATACTATTGACATGGCTGCCCCCCAGCCAGATGAGAAGTAGACTTCAGTCAGCACTTCAGCTGAATGTGTTTTCATGCTGTCGAGGGTCGATGCTGGGCTGACCACCAACCCAATGACAGACACTCCCTATTACTCCCTCTTCCACCCCCCACAGGAGGGGAAAGGGGATAAGAGAGAGAGAGGGAGAGACTTGTGGGTTGGAAAAGAAAACTAAAACTACTTTAATAATAATAATAATGATAAATTAAATATATACCAATATGTACAAAACCCAATAATGAAGCCAAACCCCCTTTGAGGGTAGCTACATCACCAGTGATACTGCAGCAGAAGGCCTCAGCTGCAGATGAGAATCAGGCTCAGGGGCTGGATCCTGGTACTGGATGCAGGAATTTATGGATTAGGATCGAGGGCAGAACAGACAGAATTCTCCTCAGATGCCAACAAATGAAGCACCTGAGAAGAAGAAAGAGCCAGACACAAAGCTAGCAAGGGGGAACTGATCCCCAGTGTATATATCAAATATGACATATATAGAATGGAATACTTAGTTCGTCAGTTTGGGGTCACCTGTCCTGTCTGCTCCTCCATGAGGGTGCAGCCTTTACCCTGCACCCCGCAACGACACAAGATTTAGCAGTGACCTTGCTTTGCATATCAATCCCTGGTAGTAAATCTGACCATCAGGTCTTACCACTGCTAGAAGCAGGCAGTGTCTGCAAAAGCACATTGTTAGTTTCAGAAAGTGCATTTTCTCAGAGGAGCTTTAACTGAAAAGTAAAATCACTGAACAGAATTAGTTCTGTTCTAACCCAAACCAGGACACATGCCCAGAACAGGATATCTCACACCTCAAGGGATGCCACAGTTCAACTCATGCACCTACAGTGTCAGGTCCTGCAGGCTGCATGGGTCTCAGCTAACCAGGCAGTTACCCATGCTCACTTGAACTACAGTTTCCAAGATGTCACAGTCTTCCTAGTAATTCTAGCCAGTTTTAGAGTCAAGTATGCGCCAGACCAGGGTGTCCTCTGGTGTCCTGTATATGAGCTAAGTTAGAGTTGCTATTCATACATCCCAAACACCAAAACCAGCCAAGCTTGCTTTTGCAGAGTTTTGAAGACAGTCAAGCATGAGATAACCTTTCCTTCCACAGGTTTTCTCAGGAATCTTAAGACTACATTCCCTTGTACACAAATTCATCAGTCTGTCTGTGGAATTTCTCTTGCTAAGTGAATCTATGTATGAAACTTTATATCTTTGTCTTTGTCAAAATATCTTTGTTCATCAGAAGAGGAAACACTAAGTACAAAAACTATTTAAACTGTGATTAATGGACCAGTCATGTGACGCAATGCCAAAATACAAGCTGCTCAGAGCAAAATTTGTTGACAAAAATAAATCTTTATTTAGTCTCTCAGTCCCTCCTTTGCCTGCTGAAGTGGTTTAACATGCAACTGCTCACTCCATTCTCCCTGCCTCTGGTTAGATGGGAAGGAGAAAGTACAGTGAAAATTAGGGGGTCCAAGCTATGGACAGGAAAGGCTCTTTCACCACTTATGGTCACGTGCAAAAGATAGACCAGACATAGAGGGAAAAAACCCTCAATTTAGTCTAAATGAAATTGTAACCAAAACAACAATGGAATTAGTGTAGGGCAAGAAGACATACATACAACTCTTACAGTCCATCCCTTCCATCTCCAGAGCCTCACTCCTGAGGTAGCTTCTTCCCTCCTGCTTCACAGATGGACAGGCAGTAGGACCCAGTCCAGCCCATGATGTCCCCACTCTGTCCTCTTCAGGGGAAAACCTGCATCCCTCCCACACGGAACCATGCCCACAGATCTTCCCTGGAGTTGTGCTGATTGGCTCAGCCCTGGAGGGACTGAAACCAAAGCTGGGTGAAACTTCCCACCAGAGCCCACCCAGGAAAAGAACACCATACCTGTTACTACACTATAGTAAAAGCAAGTTGTATCTAATTCCAACATGAATTTCTCCAGTCATGTTTTTAGTTTCTCAGAAAAATATTTGGTCTTGTCCTGTTATAGCTGTGGGACATGTTCTGCTTGCTCAAAAAAAGAAGGTTATTCCTAAATTTGATTTTCTTACATGTTGATGTTTGAATTAACTTTGCCTTAAAAGAATGGTTTATTTCTTCCTGTTTTTTTCACGGATGAATTACAAGAGTGGCCTGATGAAAAGCAGTAGAACGGAACAAGGGAAAAAAAGTCTGGCAGTCACAGTGTGTGGAAAATAAACCTGACCTCTTGCATAGTGGGGCCAAAGTTAATGGTTATAGACAGTCTTTGTTCACAGAACATGTCCTCCTCCTCTGAAGAAAGCAAGCAATTGTTCTGCTAAATTAAAACCTAATGTGAAATAAACAACATTTTTTAGAGGAGGAGAGTTCCCCATCCTGAAAAGTTCCCCTGGCTAGTTAGGAATCACTTCATGCAGAATTTCTAACTCCTACAGGCCTCATATTCTTCTGATGGAGCGTGAAATAAGGCTTAATACCATGACATCTGCTGTGGGAAGAGGGGCTCATGATACCTCTTCTAAAGGTGAAGAGATATCAGTCCCACAGAGGAGGGGTCAGTGCACCCAGCACCCTCATTCCCTGATGCTTTATCCGTACTGTATGTTAAAACCCTGGTCAGAGAGTGAAAATTCCTAGGCACGATGAGAGGACCTGCCACTTCATCCCTTGTTTATGTTGGGACAGTGCTGTAAAATGCTAACACTCCAGCTGATAAGGTGTTTTTCTGGGAATGCTCACTCCTAAACCACAGTCAAAGTAAGAGCAACACCAGGCGCCCCTCACTTTGAAGCATATTAATATGCTGACCTCGGCCTCTTTATCTCAGTGTCAAAAGTATGATATGGTTCATGAGTGACATCAGTAATAAAAGTACTGGTCATGGGCTGGAGTGAAGAAGCAATATTTTATTGCCAGTTTGATATTCCATTGTACGGGCTCCAGCAGTGCTCTGGAGAGGACCAAACATCATTTCAAAGGCAAGGAACAGCACTTCTGAGCTGTCTCGCTTGGATTTCTACACTCTACACATAATTTTTTTCAGGAATTTCTACATGAAGATACACAGATTCTTGAGGTGCTAAAAGATGTCATATGTTAGGGCACTTAGCACGCATCTTAGCAAATTAATTAGAGAATTGTTAATCCTTCTATTAAAAATATCCATTTTATTTCCATTGTAAAATCTGCCTGGCCTCAACGCCTAGACATTAAATCTTCTTAAGACTGCCTGATTAAACCTCTCCATGCTAAATGGAGAGTTTAAGAGGGTACCTGATACCTTCTTTCTGTACGGTGCCTTACAAACTGTTGTCCAAACACTTGATCAAGTTCTCTTTCATAAACTAAAATAATTTTAATAGCTCTGCATAATTCTCTCTTAGAGAGATATCATCAGTTGTCTTGCTGCTTATTCTGGTTTTGTATATTGTCCTAAAAAGCAGACACAGGAACTGCATACAGCTCTGTAAGTATGTCCCCCTTTCCTGCACAAGAACAGCAACTTTGCTTACTCATACTCTGCTCAGGTACTGGAAACCTGTACAAACATACAGAGCTGCTTCATGCTGGCAGGTGGATCTTATTGGCTCCAGCTAAGATGTGAGTAGAGCTTGCTTCTTTGAAAGAGAACAAATAAGCAACTGGGACAGAGAAGACCTGTGCAGAGACACCCTAGCCAAGTCTGGAGAGAAAACTTTGGCTGAGGTTTGTTTTATTATTGTTGTTTGAATTGCAAATAAAGGCCAGGAAGGAGATGAGTTTGGACAGCTTACAGTTGTGAGTACTCTCTTCAGAGCCAGTGAGAACTTTGCCTGCTCACCCCTCCACAAATGCATACAGTCAAATATCAGACTCTTCTATCCTTTCAAGGGGTCAGTTTTAGGTACTTGCAAGAGAAAAGAGAAAACTTCAACAGCAGATAAAGAAATGCTGGTGACTAAATTACAGTCTTTAAGTACAAAATATCTGGGGGCAAATATGGGTTGTAATTAAATCAGAACCACAGGAGGCATCTGAAGTTGTCTTGCTGGAATGTTCAAATAGTATAAAGAGTGCTTCTTTTGCAAAACTAAAAGAACTAGAGGACAACCCTAATGCCTGAAACGGTGATGATGAGGCCAGACGATACAGTCCTACATTGTGGGGTTTGCCTTCTTCTACCAGTATATGGATTAGTCATCTGTTGAGCTTGAGTTGTCAAAATCTTGATATTGTAGAGCAGCTTCACTAAGTATAGGCAGATGGTCATAAATATGTAAGAAGAGCAAGATTAAGGAGGAAAAAAAGTATATGTATTATCTTAATATAGAATGACTGCTCCCCACATGAACACACACATATCTGTGCACATACACTCACATACATGTGCAACATATTTGGGCATGTACACACACACACACAAAAGCTTCTCATTTTTCCAGTGGAACCCTTCAGGACATTATCTGTTCAGGATCTGAAGAGTGTTGTTCCACAATAACCCCTGCAGAAGAAGGTATGTGATGCAATACCAAGAACAAGACCTGTTTCATAATAAACAAGGGTAAGCAAACTTTCTGAAGGAAAGATAATACAGTATGAAAGAGTCAGAAGAGTGGGGGATGTTTGATTTCCCAGAGCTTTGATGAATAAGTTTTCCACTTGCCATAACACAGGACAGCAATCTATGTCTATTCCAAAGTTAATGCTATTGTTTTCTGATCTTTGAACCCCAATACCTGTCAGTGCCACATTCCCAGAGAACAAGACTGGGGCTTGTATTTCTTTTTAATAAACAAAATATTTACAGACTTATTACTACCTTAACAACATCCATCCTCTTGGAGTACTAGAAAAATCATTTAAATGAACTGAAAGTTATTAGGGAAATGCAACTCTAAATGTCATCAGACACTACTTTTCCTGTCACACTATGTGTGTCTGAAATAACTCTGCTTACACTAGCTAGTTAATTTGGATTTATTGTAGGCAACTGAGAGGAGGATTTGGCTGCAGTAATTGGAAATGCAGTCCAGTTCTTATTCAAGTTTCCAGAATTCATCTTTCAAAACCAATTTTCCATGATACTTTATATTTTCTGTCATAGTTTGCAGTTTGTACAGAAGGACAAAATAGGAGCCTTTTATAAACAAGGAAGTGGTCTAACTCACTCCCTTGTGCAGGAAAATGCAGAAAAGCAGATCTTCAAAATCAGTTGTTCCTTGGGAGTGTGCCAAACATCCACCCCATTGCAAAGCAAAGCCAAACCTTTCGTTCCTTTCTCCTGCAGATCTGCATGTAACGTGGGAGATCTCCCAGCAGGAAACAGGGATGCCTTGCACCACTGACCTAGCTCTCTGTTGGGATCTTGTCAGACTTGGATGTCCTTCCTCCAGCCCCTGTTCCAAGTAGGGGTCAGGAGGGAGAATCTTATTGAGAACTTGGGAAGGGTGGTGCTGGACAGTGCTGTGGGTTGTGTAAAACAGTTTCTTCTCCTTGCTTGGCTCACACTTGGAAAGCCCAGGTTTTGACTCCGTGCAGGATGAAGTCTCTCATCCTCCTGCACAGGAACTTGGCCATCCAAAGGTCTTCAGTGACCTCCACATATACATGTTAAGAGTCAGACACTCACAACTTTTACTGAATAACCCTTTCTAATAGCATCGGTTTGTGATTGAGGAGAATAAAAGCTATGATATTCTCTAATAACATTTCTGTTACACTTTCTAGCTACATCTGAGTGAGATTCAGGTTGCCTGTCTTTGAGTCACGCTATGAGGCACTCTTGTTCATTGTTTTGACTTAAATAAAGGTCACACTTTGGAGAAAAGAGAGCTTGAAGCTGATTAAGGAATTAGTTTGGCTAATAGCTGAGCCAACAGACCCACACTGAGCTTTCATCAGCTAGTGAAACACTACCTCTGCTAAATAATTTTTAATACTTTCTTATTAGCAGCCAAAATAGAAACTCAATAAAAATCAGTGAAGAGCAGTAGATATTATCAATGCAAGGGTGGTAGAGTGTACTTGCAGTCAGGAGAACAGGGCTAGGATGTGATAGCTGAGTAATAACCACAGCTGTCTTGCTGGTGATGCTCCACCCCAGGTGCCTGTATTAGCTTTTGCACAGCTGTTGCCATTAGCTTCTGTATCTCCATGTCAACAATTAGAAAGAAACTAGGCTGGAGGGAAAAGATGACTGCAGTAGTTCAACAATAGAGATTAGCATAGGCCAAATAATTTGTAGGAAATTTTTAATCTTGCAAATGTTACCTTTCAGCACAGGTGGTGATTTTCACTAATTCAATTGCTATTTAAATTACTGGCTAAGTAGTTTGTGGTAAACAGCTGTTAAGTCATAGCTATTTCTGTAACTAGCATTTTGAGAGCACTGTAAGGCAAGCTGTTCAGATCACATGACCCTGCTGTATTTCCTGATTGGACAAAGAGCAATCCAACAATTACGTTCCCAGAGTACATTCTTACCACCCTTAATTTGAAATCTCATTTCTGCAAATTATTTGCAATACCCTCATAAGGTGGGCTGTAGAGCAGAAATGCCATTCATTAAAATATTTAGAGGATGCATGTGGTCTAGTGGTTAGGATTTGGTGCTCTCACTGCCGGGACCTGGGTTCAATTCTCGGTCAGGGAAGCTTTGTTGTGACCTAGTCTTAGGGAATCCTGCTCTGGTGGGGGCATTGGACTTAGATTATCTTTCGAGGTCCCTTCCAACTCCTAACATACTGTGATACAGTGATATGAGTAACAGGCTTTTGTCTAGTAGAGGTAGGCATGACATTCTTGTATAATGGGGAAACCTGCAGGCATACAGGGTTCTCCACAAAACACCTTTCTGCCTTGCCAGCTTTCGTGGGACTACCTGGATGACTACAGAGAGTTCACTTTCCACGTCTGTTCCGTCTTTGAGTTCAGGGCAAGGCTTGTCAGCAATTGATGTAAATTGTGGTGTGGGATTCACGGTATGGTTGTTTCTGCATATGGATTCCTGTGAGATTGATGGTATACTCATTAGATGCTGTAACCTTAGTGTAAGATTAACTGCTATCAACTTCCAGATTTGCCCTGGAGTCTCATTTCATATTTATTTTTCACAAGCCATGACTTTGCTGTTAGGCAAAGCAGCATTAGGCAATACTTATGCAGGTTTTTCTACATCCTTAAACTGATTAAACTAAATGTCTCACTATGTATACAGTTATGAATTTTGTCTTTTATTCAGCAATCATGATATGGAATCCTGATATGGGCATATGAAAAATTGTGGGATGGATAGTAAGTTTCGACATTTTTTAACTATAAACTTTCAGAAAAATTTTTGCATGTTAATCTTGACTTGAATTTACAGAACTTAAAAAAAAGGATGAAAACCAGGAAATTAAGTTAGATACAATTTTTAGGGGATAGGTAGATACAAAAATGGATTTTATGGATTGTTTTATCTCTGACAAAATCCTGGTGAATTTATATTTGATGTGACATGATCTTAATATTTTTCTAGCCTTGCAGTCAAATCTATGGCTTCAGTAATTACCCATCTCCTGAGCACTCATTAAGCAATACAGAAGTGTGAACCATATAGAGTCTCTAATCTTCTGGATTTGCAAGAGGATCTTGCAAAAAAGAGCATCCTTTGAGGAAATAACTGGAAATGTTTACAGTTTAACTTTCTTTTCTATAGACTCATATTCAAGTATCAAGATTAGCACTGTTGCAGCTGTCATGGTACTTGACAGAGAAATTAGTAGAAGATAAAATACTTGATATAAAGAGATTCTGATATGAAATTCTGATGGATGAAGTTGATGAGCTCTGTTTTGAGAGGAAGAGGACAGGACAGAGGTGAAGGGGGAGGTTCTTTTGGGAGACCTATTGTGTTTTCCAATATGCAGTCCAGCATGATTTGAACCATTCAAGTTTGATGTATATGTGACTGATTTAAAGATTAAAACTCAACCAAGTGAATTTGGAGGCAGAAATGACTCTTTATAATGAGAAAAAATAGCCTCATCTGTGGAATGCATAATGAGGTACAAACTACTGCAGGAAACCAATTTCACCTTCAAAGAGTTGGAGGAGATCGCGAAATGTGGTTAGGGCTCTCTACAAGACACTGTCTAAAATATAGGTGCTCTCATCTGAAATATCATGATTTCAGACAGAAATATTCAAATAGAAGGAAAACACAAGAGTTAAAGTGAGATTTAGAGTGAGGGAAAAGTGTGGTTTCCTGATGTAGAAGGACTAAAAAAAGTAATAGAAGAAAGAGGTATCTATACATGCCAAACTTTACACATGCATGATCTATGTACTTTCAACGTTTTACACAAAAAAGACCATGAAACTGTCCATAAAGAGAAGGAACCAAAGTCCTCAGAGTGGTCAGAGGGTGTTAAGTGTGGTCCTGGAGTGCACCCTTCAGTTTGCTTTTTACCTGAGGGTAACTCTGTGTGCTCTGACACTGCTCTGTGAGTTGACAACCTAAGCAAAACAAGTGAGGACAGCTGGTATATTTCTTTTCAAAAACATACTTTAGTCTAAACCTAAGAAGTTACCCTAAATGGACTGTCATTCCTTCTTTGTCCTGGTCTGATATCCTGAACTGGATGCCCAACAGCATCCATTCAACTGAATGGAAGGTACAGGGAGAAGTGCTCAGTAATGTCAACAATTAGGCTCCTTGCTATGGCTTCACACCCACAGCTCAGGTACCAACAGGCAATGCTCGAAGTGCAAAACCATTACCAGAGTTGAGAGGTGCCTGTGCAAAGCTTAAAACAAGTTATGTTAAAGGCTATATTCTGAGATCACTGAGACTGTGACTGAGAGGTTCAGCAAACTAAATCAGAATCACAGAATCACAGAATCATCACGGTTGGAAAGGACCCTCAAGTCCAACCGATAGACCTACACTACTCTTACCCCTAAATCATCCCCTGAAGAAACACATCCATCCTCTTCTTAAAAACCTCCAGGGGTGGTGACTTCACCACCTCCCTGGGCAGCCTATTCCAATATCTAACCACTCTTTCAGTAAAGAAATTCTTCCTAATAGCTAATGTAAACCTATCCTGGCACAACTTAAGCCCATTCCCTCTAGTCCTGTCACTAGTCACAAGGGAGAAGAGGCCAATTCCCGCCTCATTAGAATGACCTTTCAAGTAGCTGAAGAGCGCGATAAGGTCTCCCCTCAGCCTCCTCTTCTCCAGGCTAAACAAGCCCAGCTCCCTAAGCCTCTCCTCATAAGCCCTGTTCTCCAGACCCCTGATCAGCTTAGTTGCCCTTCTCTGCACCCTCTCTAGTACCTCAATGTCCTTCCTATACTGCGGTGCCCAAAACTGCACAGAGTACTCAAGGTGTGGCCTCACCAGTGCCAAGTACAGCCGCAAGATCACCTCCCTGCTCCTGCTGGTCACACTATTCCTCATACAAGTCCCCAGGTCCTTCTCTGCTGGGCAGCTCTCCAGCCACACCTCCCTGAGCCGGTAGCTCTGCTGGGGGTTGTTACGACCAAAATGCAGGACTCTACATTTACCCTTATTAAAACTCATCCCATTGGCCTCTGCCCATCGATCCAGCCGGTCTAGGTCCCTCTGCAGAGCCTGCCTATGCTCAAGCAGATCGACACTCCCACCCAGCTTAGTGTCATCTGCAAAATTACTAAGGGTGCACTCTATCCCCTCATCCAAGTCATCAATAAAGATGACCTACAGGAGATGTTCCAGAAACACAACATAACAAGAGTTACTTATGCATTGTGTTTTGCTTCAAGTCCCATCAATACTAGGCATAACGTGCCTGCAGTCATTGATTGTAGTATTTTACTCTGTCCTGCATGTAACTTCAGAGATGCACCATTTCCCTGCGGAGGCTGGAATACCCTATCCTCTAGCTAAGAGTGTCACAGTGCTTGTGCCCATGCTTCCCAGCAGCTGTTCCTTGACACACAAACAAATGCCCCAGAACAAGCATCTGCTAAAACAGCAGAGAGAGCTTTTGGGACACTGTTCTACCAGAGAAAATATCCTCTGCTGCAGAAAGACCACGAACAACACAGCTGGACTATCACATAATCCTCGTTTGCTAGAATGGCAAAGGACACAGGTTGTTTTGTTCTGTGGACGTAGCCTGTGTGACAAACTCAGCTTGCTTGTAGACCTGCCCAGGAGCAGTGAGAGCAGGTCTATTCCAGGATAAGGGACAAGTGAGAACCTGAGGGTGACCCCATGCTAGCTGTGCCTTCCTTGATGCATCCCACATCATCTGAACCCGTGGGCAGATCCTGGTGCTGGTCTATCCATAGTTCCAGATAATGCACAGGAACAAACCAGGTCCAGAGTCTGATATTTAAAGTGAGGTTAATAACTTCCACGTGTCTTCTGAGATTGTAACTAATTAATGTTTCCTTAATGCTTTGTACAAAGCCCCTAGTAAAATACACTGTGCAAGTACAAACTAATAGCATTCCCAGAAAGACCCTAATGGTTAGTTGAACTTATTCTAAGAGGTTGAAGATTTCTTCACAACTTTTCCAAATAAGTTAGCTAATTTTCCCTCCCATCAAAACAATATAACGTCAGAGGGATGGCATTTTTAAGCTGTTATAGACTAGCCAAGGTCACATTCCACTGCAAGGCAATTGTCTTCCAATGCATACCATTCCTTGGGATAGATAAATAATGAGTTAATGTTTACAGGGAATACTGTCAGCAGAAAACAGTCTAAAAATATCTCTTTTCTTTTTTTGTTGATTTCACTTCACTGGGAAAAAAACCCTCAAACAAAACAGTAAATTTCATTTAGATTTTCACATATAGGAACATATAAATGAGGAATTAATATAGTTACAGTAACATTACCAGCATTTTTATTCAATGTCAAGGTGATTTTCCTTGAAAGGGAACCCATTCACTAAAGCTTTATTTTACATTTTAAAAAGTAACAAAAGATACCTTACTTCCTCAAAGTGCACATGACTCTGTGATCTTCTAAAATTAGTGCCAGGCTTCTCACTTTGTTGTGACTAATGTCATAACCTAAAGCTTTCATTAGTAACAGATGTTGCTTTCATCTTTGAACTACACACCACCAATACAAAACAGGGATAGACAAAGGTTGCAGACTTCTTACAGGAATACATGAACACCCCACACAGCCATTCCCTTCTGTGTGGCTGATCATCAGACTTCACTGCGCTATTATACTCTGCACGCAGACCCAGTAAGGTCTACAGGTCAGCCACCAGCAATTAATTTAGTCTGTAGTCCTGTTCAAAGATGATCAATTCTGTATGTAATGCTGTAACTATTTTTTTGCAGAAATTTGGCTTTCGATTTGCAACTTATTTCTCTAAGTGCACTTCAAATCTAATGTATTGTACCTTCCAAAAAGCAAGGCTTACAAGACAAAATCTAGGAGTTCACTCAAACATCTGCACATTTTCACTTATCTTTACAATGCCATATTAATTGCTTTTCATGTTCCTGTCTTTTTAAAACCAGAGAGAAAGCTCCCTCCTTCAGAAGAAAAGTGTATAATTTTTCAGGTTGGTTGGTCAGACTATTCAAACAGCATTCATTGCATGACTCAGGCCTTGCACTTACCCAGAAACTACTGTCTGGACTGCCATGGGAACGTACGTTGTAACTCTTGCACTTACCATTTCTTCTGGTATGCACCCAGCATTTAGTCTTTCCATGGAACCACTCCAGGAGGAAATATTTTCTGTATCAGCCATGTTTTCTTTGCTGGGAGCAAACCAAGCCCAATAGCCCAGACTTTCAGTTGTTTATTGGAGGTCTAGTGGGATACTTCCACTGGTAAACTCACCACCAGAAGGAAGTTATCCTTCACACTCTCCAGGAACTTC
The DNA here is from genome assembly GCA_013399015.1 of Galbula dea. Lineage (NCBI taxonomy): Eukaryota > Metazoa > Chordata > Aves > Piciformes > Galbulidae > Galbula > Galbula dea. The sequence goes on from VWZX01007181.1 coordinate 31,704, forward strand.
CCAGACTGTTTCCTCTGTACTGTGTTCTATTTCCAGCAGACATTTGGTAAGTTGAAATCCCCAGGAGAATAAGGTCTAAAATCATGAGACTTCTGCCAACTGCTTACAGAATGCTTCATCTGCCTCTTAGTCCTGGTTGGGTGGTCTATAATATCTGCCTTGCTGGCCTTCCCCCTCATTGTTACCCATAATCTCTAGATCTTATCATCACCATCATTGAGCTCTACACAATCAAAACACTCCCTAATGTACAGAGTAACCCTACCACCTCTCCTTCCTTGCCTATCCCTTCTGAAGGGCTTATAGCTATCCACTGCAACATTCTAATCATAACAGTCATCCCACCATTTTTCTGTGATGGCAACTATGTGATAGTTTTCCTGCTGCACAATGGCCTCCAGCTCCTCCTGTTTGTGTGCATTGGCATAGATGCACTCAATCTCACTTCCAATACTGGTGTGCTACCCCTAGACTCACCTCTAGTGAGGGTGGTTTTACCATCTTCCCTCCCTGAACTGTGTTTCAAAGTCCTCTCAATCAGCCCTGCCAACTCATGGTTTGAGACAGGTGAACTCCATCTGTCCCCAGCAGGACTGGTGCCATATGTAGCACCCTATGACCAAAAAACCAAAGTGGCACCAACCTCTGAGCCATGTGTTAATTTATTCCCTTTTATTTTGTTCCTTTTATCCCAATCTCTCAGAGGCTTTTCCTTGTGCCTTTATTTCTTCCCTTTAACACAATTTTCTGTGTGTCCTTGTTTTTCTACTGTTGCCTTCCTTCTTGCTTATTAGTGGCACCGTGTTAACTAAGTCCTGGTGCACGGCATGAAACTGGTCCGTCTCTGCTCCTGAGTACTATTTTGCTCTTGTGCCTAATGCTCTTCATTCATGCCAACTAAAACACTATTTCATCCTCTTTTCCAAGCACTTAATATTTGCCATTGGATTTAATTTTTATCTCTTGCCACTTGCCTCTCTTTTTCTTCTTCTTTTGAAAAAAATCAGTTGTACGACTCCCTTCCCACACACTTGGGGAGACTGACATGATTTCCTCATTTTCTTTTAAAATCATTTGTACATTTGGCGCAATGCAGTTTGAGCTGTGTTAAAATGAATGATGTGAAGGGTAGCCAGTGGGTTTCCAGAAGGGGACAGAGGAACTGGCCATGCCTGTGTTTGAGTCATCCCTCTTCTAATGAGGAAGGTGCTGTAAAACCACAGAACCACAGAACTTTATGAGTTGGAAGAGACCTTGAAAGATCATCTAGTCCAACCCCCTGCCACAGCAGGATCCCCTAGACCAGGTCACACAGAAGCGTGTCCAGATGGGTTTGGAATATCTCCAGAGAAGGAGACTCCACAACCTCTCTGGGCAGTCTGTTCCAGTGCTCTGTCACCTGAACTGGGAAAAAATCCCTACATGTATTCACACGGAACCTCCTATGTTTCAGCTTACAACCATTATCCCTTGTCTCGTCACTGGGCTTCACTGAGAAGAGCCTGACACACACCGTTCACATATTTAAAAGCATAGATGAGATCACCCCTTAGCCTCCTTTTCTCCAAGCTAAAGAGACCCAGCTCCCTCAGCCTTTCCTCATAAGGAAGAT
>VWZX01007181.1:33949-93517 GCA_013399015.1 Galbula dea
TATGCCTCGAGACAGAGTCAAGGATAAAGTGTTCCATCACTTCTCCATGGATGGAGGTAAGGCTGACTGGTTTAGAGTTACCCGGCTCCTCCTTCTTGTCCTTTTTGAAGACTGGAGTTACGTTTGCCTTCCTCCAATCCCCAGGCACCTCTTCTGTCCCCCAGCTCTTACCAAAGATGATGGAGAGTGGCCTGACAATGACTTCTGCCAGCTCCCTCAGCACCCACTGGTGCATCCAATCAGGATACATGGATTTATGGATGTTGAGATGACTCAGCTGCTCCCTAATCCAGTCCTCCTTAACTAAGGAAAACTCCTCCATTATCCTAACATCATGTGGGGACTCAAGGGTCTGAGGCTCCTGAGGACAGTCTCTAACAGTATAGATAGAGACAAAGAAGGCATTCAGTAACTCCACCTTCTTTGTATCTTCTGTCNTAAGGCTGACTGGTTTAGAGTTACCCGGCTCCTCCTTCTTGTCCTTTTTGAAGACTGGAGTTACGTTTGCCTTCCTCCAATCCCCAGGCACCTCTTCTGTCCCCCAGCTCTTACCAAAGATGATGGAGAGTGGCCTGACAATGACTTCTGCCAGCTCCCTCAGCACCCACTGGTGCATCCAATCAGGATACATGGATTTATGGATGTTGAGATGACTCAGCTGCTCCCTAATCCAGTCCTCCTTAACTAAGGAAAACTCCTCCATTATCCTAACATCATGTGGGGACTCAAGGGTCTGAGGCTCCTGAGCACAGTCTCTAACAGTATAGATAGAGACAAAGAAGGCATTCAGTAACTCCACCTTCTTTGTATCTTCTGTCACCAAGGCACCCACCTCATTCAGCAGTGGGTCTACACTGCCCCTAGTATTAGTTTTTCAGGCAATGTGTTTGGAGAAGCCCTTCTTATTATCCTCGGCCTCCCTTGCAAGGTTTAATTCCACAGAGGCCTTAGCTTTCCTAATTGCCTCCCTACAACCTCTGGCAACAGAGTCTTGTACTCTTCCCATGTGGCCTGCCCCTCCTTCCATGATCTGTAGACTCTCTTTTTCCACTTGAGTTTGACCAGCAGTTCCCTACTCAAGCATGTGTGTCTCCTGGCTCCCTTCCTCGATTTTCTCTGTGTTGGGATGCTCTGATCTTGAGCTTGGAAGAAGTGGTCCTTGAATGTTAACCAACTCTCTTGGGCCCCTTTATCTTCTAGTACCCTGTCCCATGAGATTTCCCCTACCAATTTCTTGAAAAGATCGAAGTTGGCCCTACTGAATTCCAGGCTTGTGATCCTACTAGGTATTCTGAACACAAAAGAAACAAATAAAAGAAAGCATCCTGTACCTTTTAATCTCAGACTGCCTCGGGCACAGGAGGAGAAATGGGTTAATAGCTGAAAGGCTTTTAGACTAATCCAAGGCAAAAATGATCGTCCTTTCAAATGCGATTACTACGAAAGTGTTTTTGAAGCCAGTGGGACACGGCACTGTGGAATAAGCTGTATCTCTGATACATATCACAGAGACCTTCACACTGACTGATTATAATGAATACAGAGTTGACATTAGCAGAGACAAAGTTACATGATTGTCATGTTGCCTTCAACAGTTCCCTCATCTTTGAACATTTTCTCAGGAAGAAAAGGTATTATTTTGTCTCATCCAGAGAGCAGTGCAGGTAAAGATTTTTCTCTGGAAATCAGAAGCATTTCACCCACCAGAAAGAACAGAAAAATATCTCTGAGTCATGTATGACTATTTTTACGGCTCTATGGAAATGCAAAAGGGACTTTATGTAAGGTTCATGAAGCAATGGGGGTCAGGGCCAGGTTCAGTCCTGGTGCAAGCAGAGGTGGTTCTGCCAGCCCAGCAAAAAGGATGTAGTGGGAAGTCACCTCACAGTGCTAACAGCAGTTAGAGGTTTTAATTTACTAAGGGCTGCCATTTGTTTATTTACTTCTGTGTATTCTTACGCCTCCCTCAGAGGAATTGCATCCAGCACAGGTGACTGCTTTCTCCTAGTACTTTTGCCGAAGTATCCCATCCTGTGGAGGAGAAGGGAGCACACACCGCTTTGGTCCTGACATCCAGGCCACCCCACCCTGCACACCTCCTCTTAATGCTGCAGCAAGGGGAGCAGGAAACTGTACACCGTGCGCCAGTGCCTATTAGATATCAGACACAATATTTAGTTGTAACACAGTGTACCAGAGAATTGCAGGGCTTTAGAAACACAGCAAAACACAACATTAATTGTGCAGGTTCCTCCATCTGCTGAAGTACTTTGTTACAGACACTTACATAAAGAGAAAGTCTTTTTGAGTGCAAGAAACATGTTTAACTGCTTGTAAATGACCATCAGTCTTTGGGTTTTAGCTTTGTTAATATCCAGTGCCCTTTGTCCTTGTTCCACATTTATTCAGCCTTTGTCCACAGGCTGTATGAACTAGGAGTCAATGGGAATTTTATTAGAATAAAAAGAAAGTTTAAAAAATAGAGTAAGTTAGCTCACAGGACCCTAACATTTTGTGTAACAGCAAGTCCATGAAGCTAGGCAGCAACATGCAAGCAGTAAGATCAATCAGAGTAACATGTGGGGTGTGTTACTTTGGTAAGGACTGAGATTTCACAAATGAAGAAATGATTGATTACCTCAAACTAAGAGAAGGAAGAAGATTCCTTGACTTACAAGTATGTAAGCTGATGTGTGCTTTGGGAGCACATAGTATTTGAGCATTTGGCTTGTTTTGAAAGTGAGTGAGTGAAACTCCTCTGAGTTGTGTTTGGTTTTTTCATTCTCTGCTGAATAGTCATATCTTTCTGTCCAAAATGCAAAACAGCCTGAAGAGATCACTTGACAAGAGCACAAAAGCTCTCAAGGCAATTTATGTCCAGGTGAGTTTGCGACTCTCTTCTCAAGTTTGCATCTGTCTTTCTTCCTCATCTAAAACTACAAACAAACAATCAAAAAACAACAGCAACAAAAAATCAGAAAGCAAACATTATTAACACAGGATCTGGTTAATTGGTTAATAGTGAGGATACATCAAGCTGTAGCCCTATAAATAGTACCTAATTTGGGTTGTCCTGTGTTGTACTGTGAAGTTGAACTCCATCTGGTTGTACTATGAAGTAAAACACAGCGATATTGCACATACTGACCATCATATATTTAAACACGTCACCTCTCTCATATCTGCAACTTAAAACAACAATTTTCATCCCTTTGCCTCAAGGCACAAATTCTTAAAGCCCGTGCATGAGAGCACTTGATGACACAGATGAGTGGAGGTTCCCTTAGAAACAAAAGCAAACAGGGCTTTTCCTTTGTTTTTTGTCTGCTGGACCAAATCCACCCTTACCATGCCCTTGAACAACACTAGCAGTGGATGGTACAATTTTGTGATCCATCTGTTTGCTTGGGAATGACTTGTCTAGCAGTGGCCATTAATTTTGTAAATGTTTTTGAACTGTGCTTGTAGAGTAAAGGGAAATTAATTATAACTTTTCTAGCTCTTATTAATGAGATCAGGAATTTGTTGGGTTTTGCTTGATACTAGTGGATCATGTTGGAGAGAAATCATGAATCATGCTTAGATTCTCTTGGGTTTGGGGTTTGCTTTTATTCCAAAAAGTTAAGTTATGTCTTACTAAGTGACACATTATATAAGTCTAAGAGCTTTCCCCTTTAGACTTAAGTTTCAATGATTTACTTTAAAACCTCGTCAGGTGCAGAAAACCAAATTACGTAAGGCAGAAAGTAGAAATACTGGAAACCTTTGAGAAACATGAAGGCTGTGGGTTTAGACAGGGGACGAACTAACCAGCTCAGGTAGCATAACAGCCAGCATCAGCCTGTTGCCATTTGTAATGTGAAACTTCAGAGTAAAATTTAAACTAAGCTTGCTGAGTAAGCAGATAAATTCTATGACTGAGTGTCATTTCCAGGTCATTACTGGCACTTTTAAACTTGCCTTTTTTCTTTTTCTGACAAATGATGTTTCTTACATGTAGTCTTTTACTGCAAGCTGTCTCCTTTCTGTTCTCTAAAGTCTCTTGTGGAGATCCCAGTCTAGATATGATATCAGCCTTGCTACCATAGGAAAGGCAAAATAAATTTTGTAAAGAAACTAATTAAATAAAGAGCATGACAGCTAAAAAACACTGGCTTCTTCCTATTTTTCCTTAGTGTGTCATTAGAAGTCCCATTTCTGCCCATCCTGTCCTGTACACTTGGGAGTTGTCTTCCACTTATAAAGAATGTAAGATATTAATAATTCCTCATAAAGCAAGTAAACAATGGAAGTCCTACAGTACTTCAGAGTCAGCAGTCACCCTCTGAGCTGTTTTACTGTAAACGAAGCGATTGCTAGGTATACTGTAACTTGGAGCTTCTTGGCATAAGTGTTTAAAGGTATAAAAAATATGAACAGCACCAAGGTACAATTACCACCTGACATGACACACTGTGCCCTTTGGACTAAATTCCATTGATTCCTGGCCCATTCAAATGAGGGTAAATGGAGATAAGGCTTCAGGCTCAATTATTCCTCTTGCCACCCTTATCCTTTTATAGTAATTTCTAAGAACATGCTGTGATTTATTACCAGTCTTTCTACTTAGTGACTCACACTTGACTAGACTTAGATTTAGGTATTTATTTTTTCTGTATGTGGTGCAAGTGGCTAATCAGGACCTTAGTGAGATATTGATTTCACCTGAAGATCCTTGTCTTTTGGGCATGGCAGTCACAGCTGATATACTACAGAGAAATGGAGACAATTTCAGCTTCTGGATTCAGGCAGTAAAACTTCATGGAAATGTGAGAAGGCATACTTCTACTAGTACTGTTAAACAAATTGGTAAACTTTTTTTGAAAGAATATAGAAGCTTTTACACTCATTTGTTGTCACTCTTTAATCAAAAAAAGAAGCCATCTCTAACAGTGTGAAATAGGTTTATATCATGGAAGCTCTCATCAAACAATTTAAGGTTGAAGGGCTGATACATGTTCTGTCTCGCCTTGACAGTTACTACACAGCATAATCCAGTGCTGCCAATCAGATCTGAACAAAGGAAACAGCAGTTGTCTACCTATGAATTGCTTCTCACCTCAATTACTGTAACTATTGAGTTTGCACAAGCAGACTTGACAGTTTGAGGCATGCCCAAATTTTCAATGTAACTAGCACATAATGACCCAATACTTGGACCTGGCACTGAGACTGAAGTCAACAGTTAAGCACTTTGTTTTGTGGAAGTGACTGGAGGCTTAGCAGAAGGATTCACTGTCTTTTGTAGAAGTTTTAGAAATAACACATAGCTGTAGATGGAAAGGCTGTCATTGGTTTTAATATCTCACAGATACATTCCTTACATTTCTTTTTCCTTCAACTCCACCTCATTAACATTTACCTCCTGCAATGAATACATCAACTCCAGGAAATGTTCAGTTGTGTGTGTCTGCTACATCAGGTTCTGATTCTAAAAATTGTATTTATCCAGCAAAGAGAAGAAACTTACTTCAATAATAATACATCCAACAAAATGTTTCATTTCATTTAACGTGCTTTCAAATAATCTACCATTCAAGAATTGTCAGTTCAGCTTAGAAACTGTGGACCAGGTTAAAAAAGCCACCCTGACAAACCCCATTCCAAAGTATTTGTCTGTTTCTGACTCTAGATGATTAGTTCAAATCTGGCAAAGACTGATCCTAGATACTGAAAGGAGCAATTGTCTAATAGCATCTTACCAGACTTCCTAAAACGCTGGGGTGGTCTCATTTCATTTCCTAGACAGCAGACAAGTGTCAGCAGGAAAATTACTCCCAGCATTAGCCCTAGTTAGTAACATCACCTTCTGTCCAGGGTCTTAATCAGCAAAAACACTAAAGTGCTTTGTAATCCTTATTAAAGGGGTTTTTCTGGGCTAGCATTTGTTGACAAGGACATGAAAGAAATCTTTTAGTTTGGACATCAGAATCTGCAAGACAAATACAGCTTCTGAGTAAAACAGGCTGGTTAGAGCTGTTACATTTTCCTGAAAGGAAATACACACACAGCTTCAGTGTCTTCAGAGTTCACTTCTCAAATCAGTGCCGAGAAATTTAATTGAGTAGTCTAATTTCCAGCAATCCCAAGTACGCACAGGTCATGCTTTCTTCAAGGAAACAAATAGCAATTCTGGAAATTAGACCACTTAATTACAGGTTTAAAAAAATATTCATATATGTGTTCAGTGTAGTACCAGTATATAATACTGGGGAGAAACACTTGTTTGCACTGGTGTCTGTAACCAAAATGAACAGATATGTGTGTATGTATGTGTGAGACAGAGAGCGAAATGCAGAGAGAAAGCATTTATGTGGTAAGCAACATTACACTAAAGAATTACTTATATTGGGTATTTAGCTTTTGCACTCCACTTTGTAGTCATGGCACACAAAGCTGTTAGTCCCTGTAGGGTAACATGTCACATACCAGCCTACTTTGCCTGTTGCAGTTTTGTGGTCATGGCTTTATTCACATATGTTTACCGAGTGTTGGTGGTCAGGTATGAACTCTAAGAGTCTTTAGAGAAGTGGAAAAAAACAGTCTTAGCATGACAGAAAATTTGCACGAGTTTTGTTCAGCTTATTGATCAGCAGGCCATGTGGTAACCTGACCTTCACTAAATCTCTAAATACAAATAACATCTGCTGGCAGAAACAATCTTAATGAGGTTGAGTACAGGCCAGATAAAGTTGGATATATAGGAATAAAATGCAGATTCCTGACAACGAAATCAATTAGCCTTTGGGGCAGTACAGAAGGAACATAGTGGAATCTTTTTTGCCAGAGAAAGAAACATAGGCTTTTTAAAGATGGAGTGGACATCTTTCTAGCATATGTGTTTAATCTATCAGAAATTATGGGGCTCACTGAGACACCCAAGAAAGGATGTTCAGTAGCCCATGATATGTATGAGGTCCAAGTAAAAGGTCACAACATACCACCCAAAGCATTGCAGACTTGCAAGATTTTACCATGATTCTCACAGTACTAAAGGTTTTACATGCAAAACCAAGTCCTGGATGTAAGGAACTATGCTTCAACCTCTAGTTAGTTTATTTCTTTTCTTGTTAGATGTTTGCTCCTTGCCTACTGTCTTAGAACCACAAAATTCTAGAAATGGAAAACTGAAAGAAATGTCAGCAGGTTATTCTCACAGGACAGGAGAGCAGGTCTGTGCACAGCCGGCATGATGCATGCCAGATATTTATCTGACCTGTTCTTGAAAACCTGTAAAGGAGGTGCCCATTTTTCTGAAAAGCCAGTTCCAATACTGTGCTATTTTTGTAAACAAACTGTTTTTCCTAAGGTTTAATCGAGATTTAAAGTGGTGCATTAGCTGATTACTTCATGTCCTATCCTTTGTGGAGAAGGGAAAACCAGATTTCTGTCTTCTTTAAAGTAATTTTTATGTATTTACAAAGTGTTATCATCTTCCTTCTGTCTCTGCTTCCTAGACTAATCAATCTCAGTTCTTTTAACCTCTCTCAGAGGTTCATGTTTTCTAAACCTCTTATGATCTTGTTGCTGTTATCTGAGAATGCAACACCCAAAATTGGATGCACTACTTCAGCTGAGGCTGCACCAGTGCCAAGTAGAGCAGAATAATTACCTCTCTTGTCTTATACCCAGCATTTCTGCTAATACATCTCAGAGTGACATTTGTCTTTTCTGCTAGAGCATTGCATTGTTATGAAGAGAGACTTGAAAATATGACTCAAGTGCTGGCTGAAGTTTCAGAATCCAAAAGGCACATAAAAAAAAGTGTGCATTTGAAATTATGTTTCGGTCATTCACACAAAGTGGTGGCCTGCCTCAATGTATTCAAACATCTTGTGTTGGCAGTTCTGATTCAGAATCATAGCATCATATCATAGTATTGTCTGAATTGGAAAGGACCAACAGGATCATCAAGTCCAGCTTTTAAACCCATGGAGGACACCCCAAGAATCACACCATGTGCCTGAGACCATTGTCTAGACTCTTCTTAAACTCCGTCAGGCATGGTGCTAAAATAACTTCCCTGGGGAGCCTGAACTTCCCCTGACTCAACTTCATCCCATTTCCCCTAGTCCTATCACTATCCACCACATTAAAAAGAATGGTAAAAGTAGATTAAGCAAACAGGACTTACCCTTCATGAAACCATGCTGGCTATGGCCTATCACAGCATTGACTTCCAGGTGATTTGTAATGCCACCCAAAATAACCCTTCCCATAATTTTACCAGAGATTGAAGTAAGACTAGAGGCCTGTACTTACCAGGGTCCTCCTTCTTACCTTTTCTGAAAATTGGGACTACATTAACAAGCTTCCAGTGAGCTGGGACCTCTCCAGATTTTCATGACTGCTCAAAAATCATCGAGAGAGGCCTTGCACCAACAGCAGCAAGCTCTTTGAGGGATCTCAGATGCATCCCATCAGGTCTCATAGATTTATAGGGATCTAACTGAAGCAACAATTCCCTGACATGATCAGGGTCAGACAGGAGTTTATTGCCCTCACTATCATGGTCCTCTAGCTGAATACATTGAGGCCCCTCTGGTTTGTCATCTGTATTGTAAACAGAGGCAAAGAAATCATTAAACACCTCTGCTTTGTCTGTGTTCTTGATTACGAGATGCCCATTCTTGTACCGTAGAAGGACAAAGTTGTTCCTACCCTGTCTCTTAGCACTAACGTGTTTGAAGAAACTCTTTTTATTATTGCTCACAGTTCTGGCCAGCCTCAGCTCCAACTGAGATTTAGCTACACAAATTTTGTCCCTACAGTGGCAACCACAATATCTGAACTCTTCCCAAGTAAGCTGACCTAACTTTAACCTCTATAACCAATCCTCATTAAATTTGCACCAATGAGTAGGAAATCCCTAGCAAACTAGAACTTTTTTCAAAGTGAAACATGAAGAGTAAACACTGGAAAAAGTATTGAATCACAGAACACATTTTGCTTATTTGTCTGCAAAATGGTATTAATTCTGTAAAGCATTTGACATAGATGAAACCTTACTGTGGAAGCCTTACTGAGGAAGCCCTGTGCAATGCTGAGAAACTGAGGGAATCTTTCAGGACTAGAGGGGAGAAGGATGTATGATGTGCAATTTATACAGCATGCCAAAAAATGCGTTGCAAATTGGAGAGGTTGTAATGCAACTGTATAGGATTACTAGCTGCTTTTTAATTTGTGGTCCTGTTAGCCATGTTTTTCCACAAACTGTGTGGTTTTGGTTTGGTTTTCTTTTTTTTTTTTTTTTGATTTCCAAGGCCAAATCATCATGCTCAATTATGTCAGTCACCTCAGGTACTCCTCTAACAGAATTTAATGTGTTCTAGCAATGACTTGTCACCTTAGCAAAATCAGAACAGCCTTTTTTACAGAATGTAGGATATTGAATATAGCTAGGAGGCTGAAGAGGCTGCTAGTTGTTTATGGACTATTTACAAATATTTCTCTGCATTTGAAGATTTAAAAATCCTGTGTAACCCTCTTTTTTCAACAACAAATGACAAGCAGAAAAACCCTCCTCAGCTCCCCTTTCCAGGACCCTGACAGTCTGGGAAAATTTCTCCTTTTGGCCACTTGCCTATTTAAAGTATAAGTCTGATTGATTTTACAAGGAAGCAAGAGAGAGTGAGGGTGTCGTTGTGCTTCAAAACCTTTATCAGGAGTTTGGCCAGGACTGTCATGGGTAATTTGCGTGTTAGCTTCATGAGAAACCTCACAAATGTCACAGTACAAGGGATGTATAGGATGTCTGGAGTGTCTAATGACTTGCAGTCAAGAGAGAGGGTACATGCTCGGATGAGAAGCAGGAGGACATGATGTAATTGCTCCAAATCATTCCTTTTTGGAGAAGGTAAAAAGAAAGAATTTATGCCTGCACAACCCTCTTTTTGAGGTGGGAGAGCTGCTGTTTGTAAGTACTACCTCAAGGCAGGGCAGCTGATGCAGACCTCAGAGCTAGGCTGCAGAGAATGTGCAGCAAAAGGCAGTCTCTCTCACAGAGCACGTATACTCTGAATAAAGACTCAGGAAGAAGTTGGTAGTGGTAGGACTAGGAGGAATGGATACATACTAGAGAAGGGTAGACTTAGATTAGGTTAGGAAGTTCTTCACCATGAGGGTGGTGAGACACGTGCTCAGTTCAACATCTCTATTGATGACTTGGGTGAGGGGATAGAGTGGACCCTTAGTAAGTTTACAGACAACACTAAGCTGGGTGGATGTGTCGATCTGGTAGAGGGTAGGGAGGCTCTGCAAAAGGACCTAGACAGGTTGGATCGATGGGCAAAGGCCAGCTATATGAGTTTTAATAAGGTCAAGTGTCATGTCCTGCATTTTGGTCACAACAACCACCAGCAGCCCTACAGCCTTGGGGAGGAGTGGCTGGAGAGCTGCCCAGCAGAGAAGGACCTGGGGGCGTTGATTGACAGCCAGCTGAACATGAGCCAGCAGTGTGCCCAGGTGGCTAAGAAGCCCAATGGCATCCTGGCTTGCATCAGGAATAGTGTGACCAGCAGGAGCAGAGAGGTGATCTTGCCCCACACTTGGTGCTGTTGAGGCCACACCTTGAGGTTTGTGTGCAGTTTTGGTCACTGCAGTATAGAAAGTATATCGAGGTGTGGGAGAGGGTGCAAAGAAGGGCAACTAAGCTGATCAGAGGTCTGGAGAACAGGCCTTATGAGGAGAGGCTCAGGGATCTCAGGCTGTTTAGCATGGAGAAGAGGAGGTTGAGGGGAGACCTTACAGCTGTATTCAGTAACCTGAAAGGAAGTTGTAGAAAGGCAAGTGTTGGCCTCTTCTCCCTTGTGACTAGCAATAGGACTAGAGGGAATGTGTTCAAATTGGGCCAGGGCAGGTTTAGATTAGATATTAGGAAAAATTTCTGCCCCAAAAGAGTGGTGAAGTATTGGAATAGGCTGCCCAGGGAGTCACCATCCCTGGAGGTTTTCAAAAAGCAAGTAGATGTGGTACTTCGGGGGATGGTTTAGGGATAACAGTGGTGTAGGGCTGTGGGCTGGACTTGATGATCTTGAAAGTCCTTTCCAACCATGATGATGTTTCTATGTTTCTAAAATGGAAACCATGATAAATGACTGACATAAACTTTCTGTTGTCTTCTTTGTTGGCTCAGAAGTATGAAATACTTGATCTGTGGGAACCTAGGGCAGGACCTTGGTATATGTGGATAACTTTATTACTGCTGAAGAAACAAGCAGGAGGATGGATATACCTTAAAAGAATTAATTTCTTTTACCTGGAAACTTTATGGGGATTAAAGACTCGGGCTTCAACACTCCCAACTATGTTGTAATAAGAAAGTAGGGGAAATACTTCCTCTCTTCCTCCTGTTTTCTGGGGGACTTGTTTGAGGGGGTTTTTTTGGTAGTAAAAAAAGTCCTTTATTGGTCTTCTAAGGCATCTTTACTTCACATATAGTAGTACTGTCTCAAACCAGACATACACTCAGCAAAACCTTTAGAAGTCACCACTTGTCTACCCTCCACCTCCCCCTGTAAAGAACTATAAACCTAGAAGAAATTTACTGCTCCAAGACGAAAAAATACTATTTCAGAGCTAAGTGAATTTGCACCAGATGTATCAAATTTTAAAGCAAAGTCTGAGTGATTTTTTGCAACAGGTTTTTTTGTGGCAGTGATGCATTCATTTAGGTTATGCTGTAGCAAACCTGAAGCCAGGGCACAGGATGGGGAACAAGTTCAGGCACAGCCCTGCAGTCATCTTTACAGATTAGTTGTTAGCACACTCCCTGCCATGCATTTGATCCACATCAGATAGAGCAGCTGACTTTCAGACTCCATATAAAGGATCCACACTGAGTTCTGCCAAAAAAACCCTAGAGCTGAATGGAGATTCACTGGGGTCAGACATGCTGGTGCAGTGTTTGCATGAGTTAAACAGCACTGCAAAACGGGGAGAGGATGCCTTCCTCTCCCTGTCAAATGTTCTGGAGAGGCTACATGTGAATCTTTCATCCTTGCAGATGGACAAAAATGAAGGAAAGTGTTAAAATTTCTTTAATAAGCAGACATCCAGAACTGCATATATTTTTGTTTGTTTTTCTGTTGATGGAGTCCATTTTACAAGTGACAATTTTGAGTCTGAACTTCCAGTGCTGCAGTGCATTCTGCCCAGTAGCTGAAAGTGTTTCTTGAATACGCATTTTTTATTTCTCCATTTAAAGTTATATCCCAGATCTAGGATAGTTTCCAGGTTTTCAACACCACTTGCAGGGGGGGTCACTGGCCAAAATCTGGCCATAAAACGCAAATTACAGCTGGTACATCAGGTGAAAAAGCAGAAGGATTTGAGAATTATGCTTTGAATTTTTCCTCTTGGTGTGTCTGACTTGCATGATGCTACATGGGTACTGAACACCAGGTAATGGAGTGCCGTGTCTCAGCCCAGAAAGCCAGGAAAAAAAGGAAGTGGAAATCAGCTTGACAGCTAGCAGCTTGTGTGTCTGCTTCCTTCTAAAGCAGATAATCCTCAAGAAGGACATCTGAGAAGGTGATGTTACTGGTTATGATCAAAAATATTGGCCTCTCCTGTCAAATACCTCCACTGGTGGTATCAGCCAGCACCACTACTGGTGACAGTAGCTCCCAGCTCCGTGCCAAGCCATGGAGAGTGCTATTGGGGTTTAAATATCATTGACTAGGAATCCCTGTTACAGACCTCATAGACCTTCTCTTCTGAATTCTGATCCTATTTTGAATCACTATTCATCAAAAATGGCACCTCAAGCACAGTGACTCCCTCAGAAAACAACTCAGCCACTTTAATTTGAAAGTCACTTTCTTCTTCATAACAATAAAAACAATTATATACAGACCTAAGACACATTTGCACACTATTTTGAGTGCATGCATCCTGCCTGTAACCCATTGTGACTTATTTTTCTCCTCTAGATTTTTATGGCTTGCAAGGTCATGAGTTAGGACTCACATATAAAATTAGGTCCTACCCTAGGCTATTGGCTCTGTACTAGCACAAACTTTACCAGTCATAAATGCTGACAGGATTAAGTGTAAGTACTCTTGGATCATTTAGAGGAGACTCTGTTGATTTTAGAAACAATGGGGTGTAAAGTACCAATAAATCTGAGGTGGTAGGGTTTTACACTCACACAGAACATATGTAAATGGCCATCTGTGGTGTGAGGCAGGAGAAAACCTGGTCTGATATATGTTTACTGCCATCAACCTGTATGGCATAAGTGAGTTGTAACAACCTAGGTAGTTCAAAGTAATTTTAATTCAAGGGAAGGAAAAGTAAGCACGGACATAGTATGACTCAAAGCAGGCAAGTGAGCTGCTGCATTAACTCCTTTGAACACAGTTCCCTAGAGAGACACCAGAGCATGACCCTAAAGCACAAGACTGAGTTTTTGCCAACTATATTTGAGGAGGAAGGAGGGCGGGAGGAACGTTTTTTTGAGGGGAAAAAACCTCACCCCATTAAAGCTTTCTGTTGCCAGGGAAGTTCAGGGAAAATTCAGGAAAACTACTTTTTATGTTCTTTATGATGTTTACTCTCTTGCACAGAGCCAAGACGGGGGTGAAAAAGGCTACAGAATGATGCAAGGCTGTAGAAGATGTGTGTATTTAATAGGGTAGCATACATGGTGTGCTTCTCTTTGCCCTCTGCTGAGTGTTGTGGGGGAAATCTGGTCTAAATAACAAAATGAGAAGCCATGAGAGTGGCTGCTGGCTCTCAACAGTCAGTGGTCCCCTGGGTAAAGGCCGTGGCTCCAACAGGAAGTACACAGCGGATGTTTAATGAAAGGGCTGCTGCGGCTTATCTTCATGTGCAGGGGACTTCTTTGTGAACTCACTTTCTTTGAAAGATATGTGGCCCACTATGCTGGTATTGTTGGCTCTTGCTTTAAGCACAGCCGCATGATTCACATAGGAGCTCTGTGCTATGTCTGCCAAGGAAAGCTTCCCCCTTTCCCTCCCAGTTAGGAATAAACTCAGCAGAAGGCCATCAAGGTCACAAGATCTGACTGCTATTGCGTTTTACAGGAAGGAAGATACGTGGTCTTAAGATCAGTTTATCAGCTGACTTTCCTGTGAAGAAGACAGAGGCTATTTTCCTGTGTACCGCCACCCCCGTAATTCCCAAACGAGTCTGCTGTGTTTGCATCTCCTGTCAGCTCAGCTGTGCTTGTTTCTGAAACAGCCCAGTATTAAGCAAACAAATAAAAAAGCCATTGTGAGACCTCACAGAATCAACATCCCTTATCAAACTCCCCAACGGAGGGGATAAATCTCTTCCCTGAGGCTGCCTGTCATCTCACACCCACTCTCCCTCTTAGTGTCAATGCACAATTAAATTCATTGTGGTGAAATAGACTCTGCTGATAATTGTGAAGAGAGTTACTTACAAGGATGCTGAGAGCGGCAAAGAGCCCAGTTGCCTTCTCTGCTTTCAATGTGGTTTATTTTGAGCCTGCTCCTTTGAAAAACCACAAGTATTCCTGTTTGTTGGGTATGGGGTTTTTTTGTGTTTGTCTTTTAAAGCTCCAGGTCTCTGTAGTTTTTTGGGTTTTTTTAATAACCTCCACTTTTTCTGTACAAGGGAACAAGCAGCATGCAGAGCTATCTCCCTTCCCCCACAGCCTTCTCTGCGAGGTCTCTGCTTTCATAATGTTTTCAGCTGGGGTATGGTTGCCTGTTTCCTCTCTGTGTTCTCTGTGACAAATGCATTTCTGTGATCAGGAAACTGCAGATGTTACAGATGCACTAAGGCATAGCTTATTAGCTAGTTATTCCTAATCTGTGAAGGATTACACATATTAAATAATGCTGTTCATTGAAGAGCAGTTAAAGACAATCATCCTGGCTCCAAAGTACTTACAGTGGAAGCTTTAATTGACTATGTTCTCTTTTTGTACATTTTTAAATCTAAAATAACCCTTCAATGCTCCCTGTATCTTAAGACTGCTGACTAACGTAGCAAGAAACAGCTTTTGCCAGAACAATATTGCTGGTTTTCAAATATACCTGTTTGCTGAGTTGCAAACCTGCATTGCACAGGAAAACATATCCTAATTTTTAATAATATCGACTAGTATTTGCATCATTAGTTTGGTTAGTTTTTTCATCTGGTTTTGCATTGTTTTGCTTTTTCTCCAACTACCTTTGGCCTCTAGTGTTAAGGGTCTGCAAACTCCTGTAATAATCCAGAGGGAGGAAGGGGCTGAAAACCAGGTTAGTGCAGATCCCATCCCTTTCACAGGGCAGTGGGTTTTGAGGTAGAATGAAGACTCACATCACTATTCCCACAGCATTTTCATTAACTGTGAGGTGATACTCTCTTTCCTAGATTTTCAGAGTCAACGTCTGTCTGAAAATATTTCACGTCTCACTGTTAATCCCTAGATCAAGGTCCACTTCTGCATTTCACAGTTATGGGAGGTGAAACAAAAATATGCAAGTGTTGACATATTATTATACATACTTTTGAGTATTTTGGTCATCCTGCCTGTAATAAAACCTACATATATTTGAAACTATTACAGACAAACCATGTAGATTCCCAGATAATATTGTTTTCTTGAATTCTGGCAGCTTAATCTGTACTGGGCCTTGTCAGTACCTAACTGGATACTCCCCATACTAGCTAAGAAACTGAATTCAGCTAATTTTTAGGAAATATTTGTAAAAACAAATATATATAAAAGTATAGCCCTAAAACATGAAGATGGCATTTTATAATAGAAAGACTATGTGAATATTCTGACAATACACAAAAAAATAACTTGTCCTGTTCTGGTTATCATAGATGATTTGGAAGAGCTGTAGTCATATTGAATCTAAATCAGAGTATCTAAGACAGAACTATAACAAAGCTGAAATGGGAGTCAAAAGAAGAGGCAGAAACCTTCTGAGCTTTGTTGTTACACAAATGGGGTTTGGTTTGAACTATTTAATTTGCCAATTGCCCGCCTACATCTAAGAAGTAACCTTGTTTGGATTTCCACAAAGAATCTTTCTTTTGTCAATAAAAAGACCTGGCAATAATTCCGTTGGCAGTAGATGAAGAGCTTACTTATCCCACTGGCAATGGTTTCTTTTGTTGTTATCTAGTTTAATAAAAACTTCATAAAAAAGAGACTCTGAAAGATTGTAGATAAAGCTTGTGTAAAATTTTTTCAGGTCATATGCCAAGGGATCACTTCTTATTGTAGAAGTCATAGCACCAGGGAGAAACGTGGTTAATAATAGCACTTTTAGCAAGGAGCATTCTTTGTTCAAAAGCCTGAACAAGTGAAGCAAACCACAAATCCTGAGACAGACGCAGACAATACAGAAATTTTGAATTCACAGCAATTCATTGCAACTATTTTCTTAGCAACCTTTCAGGAAACTCCTATGAAATCCAACAGAGAGGGAGTGCCTTTTCTCTTTAAAGCCAAGAAAGTCCTAAACAGCTGTGTAGGCAGGGCTTTTTTTGACACGAGCACTGTAAAGCAGGAACCTAGTCCTCTAATTAACTCCATGTAGCTGTATTCAAAACTACATTAGGAACATGGTTTGGTTTTGTTGGGGTTTATTTTAATCTCAGTAGTATTGGTCAAAGCTTTTTGAATTTTGTAACTTTTTGGCAAAACGTGGTGCCATTTCTTCCAGCATGCCTGCCACTGTGGTTTGTTGCCACCTCTTAATACACAAGTTTAAATTCAAGGCTTTTAACAGAGCACACAGAGCGCAATGGCAAACTGAATATCTGTTTGCAGCAAAGGTTATTGTTGAATACGTTCTTCAGTCTTCGGCTCACAACACATCACCCTCACACTCAGAGAGGCACAGATGGAGCCAATGTCCTTGCTGGGGTCTGCAGTGACCTTTCAGCGAGCTAGCTGGCAACTCAGAGCATGCTAGTAAGACCTGGGGATGTGGCTGCTGCTGGACTGTGGGAGGCAAAGGCCCATGGAAAGTACCAGGTCCTGCCCCAGTGACCACAGCTTCTCCATGTGCTACAAAACACTGCTGGCCAAGAGCACCGGTCTGTTTTCATCAGCCATGTTCAGAGCACAGTCATATTCATCCAGTTTTCCAAGCCAGCAACACAGGTCAAGGTTGCTCCTGATGGCATGCCACTTTACTTGTCTGCTCAGGGAAGGATGCTCCCATGCACCACCGCATCATCTCATTTTGTGTGCTTGCCTCTGTGCTCCCAGAAAACCAGCCTGGGTACTCAGAGTGCAGGAGGGCAGCCATGGAAGTACACTCACATGTGGTGCAGAGCGTTTGCCCATGCAGAATTTTACCTCTTATCCATTAGAACAGCTGGATTTATGGCTCCCAAGTAATAAGGCTTAGCAGTACAAAGTTGGGATCTTTTTACATATTTCACCATGCATGAACAAGCTCCCCATTTTCCTGGTATATAATACTAGGCTGAAGCTCTTTCTGGCAGCACTCCACAGAGGCTAATGGAACAGCACCAGAAATTAATTTAGCCTTGCACATGAGATTTTGACAATTTTTCTTTTACAGTGGTTCTAAAAGTTGGAGCTAAATACTCTTTCTCTCCATATCCTTCCCCTCCCTTATCTGACTTTCCCTTCACTCTGGTCTGCCTGACTCTGCACAGCTAGGAAAATATCTCAGGGCTCGAGTTGTTTTGCTTCTTTATCTTGTCGTTTTTCTCTACAAAATGAGAGAAACAAATAAATTAAGAGAACATATTTTTTCTGTAATGAACTTTGTCTAGTGGTTTGCTTAAATCCTAAAACAGATGAATCCCTGACAGTCTCCAGATAAATATATGAACAAATTCATATTGAACTGAACATAAAAATCTCTAGGTCTCACAACACATTTTGCTAAACTTAATTAGGTTTGGCAAAACTGTGGAGAATTAGGTTAATGTCAATTGCATAAAGTGAAATGACAAACTGCCCACCAGGCAGCTGAGAGCTCAATGGGTTGTCGGATCCCAGTAGATTCTGTTTTCAAGTCCCATTCTTGGATCTCTTGCTACAGTCATGCATGTTGGATCCTTGCCTTTAGGAAAAGAACAGTTTTCCAACAGATGTTTTACACACAGAAAGATTAAAATAAGAGGCAGATCTTTAAGAGCTAGCAAAATGTGAAACATTTAAATAGAAAATTATTTTCGGGAAGGGTACAGCAGCTCAATCCTCAAACCTGACCAGCATCTGTTAGGATTAGAAGACTCCCAGGGAACAGATCTTTCTCCTTCTGCCCCTTGGGGCGTTTCTATACCTTCCTCCAATGTCCTCATTTGAGACAAGGCAGGAAGTGACCGTGTGTGTATCTGTGACAGTATGGTCCAGCTCTCAAGAACTCTGTGGTTGCTCTGCCATGATGCTCATAGAGCTCCTCTTCATGACTACGGACTCTGGTCTTCTGGGTCTCTGAACTGGGCAGATGCTATTCTGAGTCTTGCTAGGAAGGCAAGACACTCTGTACTAGTCCATCATCTGATAAGAAAATTGGATAAACCCTCAAACTTTGCCAGCTGATACTCTGTCCTCACACCCTGAATAGCTGTATGTACACTGAGATTTAAAGTAACATCATTCTGGTGGATGGCTTCTACAGATAGATTTGGGAAAGGTGGAAAGGGCTCTGAAATTAAGTAATGTTAGAGATGATGCTTTACAGTTGTATTTGTCAGTAAATGCAAAAGCGAGCCAAACAGGAAGACTGGCAAAAAGAAAGCATAGCTTGAAGTCCTGATGTTTGCTGGTTTTCTCCAGAAACAATCTTTCTTCTCCTGCATGTGTATGAGGTGTGTGAGTCATGGTAGGAAGACAAGATATGTCAGCAGACAGAGGCTGGGAGAATTAGGGTGGTCAGCATGGGAGGTTTGGAAAGGTGGAAAGATGGAGAATGGATCATAAGGGAGAAGCTGGAGTTCATGAGTCCATTACAGTTCCTGAGAAGTAAGAACACAGACTTTGGAGCTCTGTCTTCAGAAGGACCCATAAATGTGATTATTATTTCTATGCTAATTTTTGTTGAGGGGTCAGTTTTTGGGATCAGGACTTTAATGAACAGAACCACAATTACATATTATTAATACCTATTTGGAAGATTATGTCCCAATACTGGAAAATTCTTCAGAAGCTTTCTGGGCTGAAGTCTCCACACAAAGCAGAAAAGCTGTCTGGTGGAAGTAAAAACACCACCTCTAAATCTGTTTGTGTGTGAATGTTTGTCAGTTGTCAACATTACTGCATTACTAATATTTTCTTGTAATTTTTCTTCTTTTTCAGATAATATTTTGACTTTCCCTTCAACTCAGTTCACTACTGTCCTGATGTTATGTCAGTACAAATAAGCGTATGGCAGTCTGAGGTACATCAGGCAACTAATAAACCTTTGGCACAAATAATCTCATGCAAAAGAGACAAGGCTCAAGGCAAAGATATTATTTTCATTTCACCATCTCACTCACCCTTGACTTAGCACTGGATTCATCATTGTTTTCAGATCTGGAGGAAGTGGAGCTGTGAGAGATTTAAAAGACCATCTTGTGCTGACGGGACACCCCTTTTCATCCTTAGCCACATGCCAAATCCTTTGAGTAGTTAGAGCCTAAAGACTTAGAGGGCATCATTGTTCAGAGAGCTTAGAGCACACGCTCACAGACATCTGGGACTTTTTCAGACACTAGGTGCCAGTGGTTTTGGGTGGGCCCAGCCAGGTTGGTCTGAGCAGCTCTGGTGGCTTTGTTTCCCTTGCTCCTGGGATTAACCCAGAGCCACTGGGCTAGGATAGTCCTGCTGCCAATCATGTGTAATGGAAGGGGAGAACTACTTGTACTGCTTACCAGCAGCATATGCGTAGAAGCTGCAGCTGGTCACCTTTGATAATCCTGCTTTCTCAAGGGGACTATTCCCACAAATATCTCCCCAGTGATTGTGCTGATTTCATCCTAAATGACTTGAGCAAAGAGGGTTTCCCAGGGAATCCCAGAGATGCCACTGACAAGTCTGGACTTGGATTAACTTCTGTTTTGAACGTTTTAATTTTTATCCTTTATAATCCAGCAGACTGCACTTTTGCCTAGTTGTGTCTAATCTTTCAATTTCTGGCAGAAATATCCTCCTAACACATTATTCTTCCTTGCTTTCAAGATCTCATAGAATCATAGAAATGTCAGACTTGGAAGGGACCTTAAAGATCATCTAGTTTTAACCCCCTGCCTGGCAGCAACAGCATCCACTACATCAGGTTGCCCAGAGCCCCATCAAGCCTTGTCTTAAAAGCTTCCAGGGATAGGGCTTCCACAACCTCTCTGGGCAACCTGTTTCACTGCCTCACCACCCTCATAGTGAAGAACTTCCTCCTAATATCCAATCTAAATCTACCCTCCTCTAGCTTGCATCCATTTCCCCTGATTCTATCACTGTCTGATCTCCTAGAAAGTCCCTCACTAGCTTTCTTGTAGGCCCCCTTCAGATACTGGAAGGCCACAAGAAAGTCTTCTTGGAGGCTTCTCTTCTCCAAACTGACTAACACCAACTCTTTTAGTCTGTCCTTGTAGGAGAGATGCTCCAGTCCTCTGATCATTCTCATGGCCCTTCTCTGGACTCACTCCAGCAGTTCTCTCTTGTAATAGGGGCTCCAGAACTGGATGCAATATTCCAGGTGTGGTCTCACGAAAGCAGAGTAGAAGGGGAGAATCACCTCCCTCGACCAGCTGGCCAAGATCCTCTTGATGCAGCCCAGGATACGGTTGGCCTTCTGGACTGCAAGCACACACTGGCAGCTCATGTTGAACTTCTTCATCTCATTGAAAACCACTGAATTCGCCCCTCCTACCCTGCTTACCCCAGACAATGGAAGTGCCTACTGGCTTCTATTCTTGCCCTAGTGTGTATCATTTCTTCTAACTTCCTCAGTTCTGAATACTTTACACATTTTCTCTGATTTATCTCCAATTTACAAACACCTCACAGGTGCACACAGAATTTCAGGCCCAGCCAAGCCTGCATATAAAGCAACAATCTCCAGCCCTGATTTTGAATTTACAGCATAGACAGTCTAGCTTAAAAATATTTGGAATACCATACTACAGTGTGTATTGTTATAGCATTTTATATGACTATGATTCATGCCAAATATCTCCTTGCCATTGAATGTCTGAATTGGATCATGAGATGACTTCTGTTGCCGGTTCCAGTCTCATGGGTTGGTATATTGATGCACTATCAGCCTGTAGGCTGATACCTGGTAATCTCTGGATCCCTGCCAGACCATGGTGTATGCCACGCTTACCAGCCCTTATTACAAAGAGCAAGAGAATTTCTAAAGTGGTTCCCTTCCCTGCCTCACAGCTTGAGATTGAAAAACAACATTCTTAATTTTCTGCAAATAGCAAGTAATGGAAGTACCAGAGTCATGCAAAATCGGGCAATTGTATACTTCCATCTTTCCACCCTTTCTCTGAGAAATATTGATGCATTTGTAGCTGTGCCTTATTCAGATAGAGACATACATGGACAAATGAAAAGGGAGCAGAAAACAAGTAGATTCAGATGTGCACTTGTCCACACTGCACACAAATTCACAGAATCACAGAATCACAGAATATTAGGAGGTGGAAGGGACTTCGAAAGATCATTTAGTCCAACCCCACTGCTGCAGCANTCCTATCCTTCTGCAACTGAGGGGCCTAGAACTGCACACAATATTCCAGATGTGGCCTCACCAGGGTAGAGTAAAGAGGAAGAAGAACTTCTCTTGACCTACTAACCACAACCCTTCTAATACACCCCAGAATCCCATTGGCCCTCCTGGCCACAAGAGCACACTGCTGCCTCATGGTCATCCTTTCATCTACCAGGACCCTCACATCCCTTTCCCCTTCTCTGCTCTCCAACAGCTCAGCCCCCAACCTACCGTGATCCATGGGGTTGGTCTTTCCCAGATACAAAACTCGACACTTGGCCTTCTTGAATTTCATTCAATTTCTCCCTGCCCAACTCTCCAGCCTGTTGAAGTGACACTGAATGGCAGCACAACCCTCCGATGTGTCAGCCACTCCACCCAGTTTAGTGTCATCAGCAAACTTGCTGATAGTGCACTCTGTTCCCTCATCCAGCTTGTCAATGAATATATTAAATAATACCAGCCCCAGTACCGACCCCTGAGGGACTCCACTAGACACAGGCCTCCAACTAGACTCCATCTCATTGACCACGACTCTCTGACTTCTGTCCTTCAACCAGTTCACAATCCACCTCGCTACCCAATCAGCCAGACCACACTTCCTCAGTTTAGCTGCAAGGATGCTGTGGGGAGACAGTGTCAAACACTTTACCACATCCACTGCCCTAACCTCGTCTATCCACCTGGTTATGTCTTCATAAAGGCTATCACATTGGTCAAACAAGACTTCCCCTTGGGAAACCCATGCTGACTGCTCCCAATGACCACCTTATTCTTGAAATGCCTACAGACAGAGTCAAGGATAAAGTGCTCCATCACCTTTCCAGGGACGGAGGTGAGGCTGACCGGCCTAGAGTTACCCGGCTCCTCCTTCTTGCCCTTTTTGAAGACTGGAGTGACATTTGCCTTCCTCCAATCCCCAGGCACCTCTCCTGTTCTCCAGGACTTATTAAAGATGATGGAGAGTGGCCTGGCAATGACTTCTGCCAGCTCCCTCAGCACCCATGGGTGCATCCCATCAGGACCTGTGGTCCCTTGACTTCTGCAACACAGCAACTGCCCAACTGAAAAGACTAGTTTGTCAGTCCAGAACCTGACACCATCATAACAGTCCTGGCTGCTCCCTTTCTGTTCTATAGAGAGAGTTCAGAAAAAATGAAATGAGGAAAGAGTGCATGAATGCTCTTTTTTGCTTTTCTCCTTACCACTCGGATGTTTCTGCTACTCCCCTTACGTTCTGCTGGCCTCTTCATAAGTATCACGTGTAACTATTTCAAACAGAACTTTTTACAATTTTAATGGAATTAAATAAATTAAACCAGCAAATTTGCAACAAATTTGCAAATTTGGCAGCTAGGACTTTTTCTCAGAATTATTGACTTTGCAGTGTAATGACATACAGATTTTGTGACAAGACTTCTGAAGGGCATAACCCTAAGTAGATTTTCCCTTTCCAAACATTATTGTAATTCTTTGCCAGCATCACTTTTTTCTCAAATGCAGAGAGCGTGGAAACGCCTTGAAGCTTCTGCAATGGGAAAGATAATGAACAGCAGTAAGTGGAAAGGCAGAAATGGAGATAAAGGCCTACATACTGAAATAGCGGTAACAATATCCTGTTCTGATGTATATATTTTTCTCTTTAACTCCTCCCTTGGGCAGTTTGAGGATGGAAATGTTTTTCTCAGAGGAAGTATTCTCACTACGGATTTTATGCAGAGGCAGCAATTTCCGTAAATGGGATAATACTGGAGAGTAGTTGGAGATCCCTTTGCCAGCTGTTAAATGCTGGCGCTCTCTAGGGTGAAGTATTGGTAGAAGCAGATGTATTATAAGAAATGCCACGTGCACTATTAAAACAAAAAAGTTAAGGGCCAAATATTCATTCCTGTGTTGGCAATACCACCTTTTAGTGGGTCAACAGGTGTTTTTGCAACTTCAGCTTGCCCTTGTGTTTATACAACTTTTAAAAATGTATTTCATTATTTTCCAGGGGACCATTAGTTTAGAGATTTAGGTGCAGATTATATTATGCATATCAGTGGTGCTCTATGCCACTCTGCCTGTTGCTGTTCAATATAACATCAGTGCTTTGCAGAGGTCCTGAGCCAGCCCTGGATATACTGGCTGGGGGAACAAAAGCAATGTCAGCATATGGAATCTGCTGGGGCAAATTTTCAGCACCTCCACCAGGAGCCTGCAGGTTAGTGAAACAAACAAATAAACAAAAAAACCCAAACCAGCAAGTTGGTTTAAAATCCTGTCAGGCTCTTACCCGCAAGACAGAGGTTCCACAATCATGTTAATGTTACAGATCCCAGAGTAGATGGAGCTTAACTCTGGTCTGAGATCCATTTTATTTTTTTATTTAAAGTTATTTATAGACAATTTCACATGGAAAAGCAATTTATTGAAGTGAAACTGCCAGGTAAACAGTTTTACCTTTAGTTCCCACACATGTGCCTGAAGTGAAGAGGAATGTCATATCCTGGCTGTATGGGGCAAGAAGCTGTATGTTCCCCACGAATTGAGAGGGAGAAGCTGCAATGTTAAAATCAAAGATTTCCATAGTTCTATGAGCAATGTGAGGGGACCATAATGCCTAAGGATGCAAATTAGTAGCAGACTCATTAGCTTCAGTATTCTTTCTCGTTTATGCCACCAGAGATTTGGCCCTATATTTATCCTACCCAGTATATAGAAAAGAATGTGCTTGTTTGTTCGGGGTTTTTTAAAATGGTTTTTAAATACCTGTACACAACTCCCAAACTTTCTTCATAAAGCAATTTGCTTGAAATTTTCCTACCTACATCTTTCATCCAAAAAAATGACCTTATGTCAAATATAATAAGTTCTTTTCTTCCCAGGAAAAAAAGTTGGCATCCTGCAAGTTAAGAATGTCTCCAGTTTCTGGGTGTTTATAGAGCATTTCCATCAGGGTGCTTGTTTATTCTGGATTCAGTTCAAGATACAAGGCTGGTCCTAGATGGCTGCTCTTGACAAGAGAACAATGTATGACTGATCATGTGAGATTATTCTGATCACAAAGCACCTACACAGTTTATTTATGCACTGGGGTAACTCTGAAGCACATATTAAAAAGTCCTCAAGATTCAAACATCTTGCTTTTTCCATAGAGAAGAATATAAACAGCTACCGATGGAACAAACAGAGACATTAGGCTGTAAGGCAATACTTGACTTTCTTAGAAAGTTCAAAAGGTTACTGTCAGCTGCTCCCTTTCTCAACCTATCTGTGCAACAGGGATTTAAGTTGCAGTCCTTCATGCCACCCACAGAGTTTGATCAAAGTGTCTCTGAATTTCACACTTGCTTCTTTCTGGCCAAAAATTCAGGATTGGAAATGTGGCATCAGATCCAAGCAGAAGTTGCACAGAGTCAATTCTAGTCTTCACCAGGAAGCTTCAAGGTCTTTTTTATGGCACAGAGGGACTGCTGAAATGAGTAAGAATATTCAGTATAATTACTCATGAAAATACCAACTATGGAAGCTGGGACTGTTCTTTCCCAGTACTTGTAAAGCAGCCCATAGCTGAACTTGTAACCTTTGTGCACATTTCAGTATTGGTTTCTCAAAAGCACTTGAAGGATTTAAATGTCAGTGGGACTGAAGCATGTAACTCCTCTAAGCAGTCATGGAAATGTTGCCACCACTAACCAACTTTCAAAATGCTCCAAAGGATTATCCCTGATACAGAAACCTGAGATGGAAAAAATCCCAAAAGAATGGCAGAGAGTTTTGTTTTCCTGCATTCTCCACCTTCCCCTTACATGGTCCTTTCTCTCTGAGCAGAGCTTATAGTTGCTTGTCAAGCATTTCCACTGTAAGCTCTCATCTTTTCCTTGTAAAAAAATGCTCTGGGATGAAATTTAGTTTCAGACATGTCTAAAATTAGTAGAAACAAATTTTAAATTAAATTAACAATGGAGGAATGAAACAAAACCCACAAATTCTTTGTACTCTGACCTTAAACAAAACTGGAATTGTTCACAATGTTCTCTCTTTAATGTAGCCTGAAAGATCTGACCATGGTTAAAAATAAAAATCTCTGGAATTATTCACATTTAAAATGTGATTGCATGTGCAAAGTAACTGCTTCCTTCTAAGAGGCTACAGTATATATATCTCTGCAACAAGAATGCCGATTATAAGAGATATTTTTTATAACATTATACTCAAACATGACAAATATATTGGAAGAACTTCAAAAGAGACAATAGAGCTGTTTTACTGCTAATCCTTGGAAACTTGTGCTGCGATGCTGAACAGGTAGCAAAGATCTAAAATGTTCCAATGTAACTGTAGCAGATCAAGAGAAAAGATAGTAGTTAAAATAAGGAAAATAGGTTTACAAGGTTCACATCTCGTACTACACATCAGCTGTGTATGAACTTAAGTCCCTCCATATCTAAGGGTTTGCCTGCCATGATAGGACCAGAATGATGCTAACAGAGCAACTGCTGAGCCCGGGAGGTCTTTTTGGTCACAGTCATTGTGCTCTGGAGATGCAAGAAGCTGGGTCCAAAAGCAGCACAACCTTCAAGCCCTGTAACACAGGAAAGAGTGTGCTGCAACGTTATGCTTCTCTTCTCCTAGTTCTGCTGCTATCTCCCAACTGCACACATCCTCACCACAAGTGTCTGGCTCTGAATATATTTTATCACTCACAGTGCTGGATTAAACTCTACTATTAATCATGACAGGTCATTATGTTTCAACCATATCAGGAGTCTTGGCTGGCTTGTCTCCCTCTAGTCAACCTAGTACAATTCCCCCTGTGTGTGTGCATGAGCAAGGATCCCTGCCTGCGTCATCAGTTTTGCTAGCCCCCTCTCCTTCCTACTGCCTATATGCTAGGGTACACCTGAGTGCTCTGCCTTCTCCACTGTGCCACTCCCAGGTACAGCTGCTAGGAGACAAATGATCCCTCTCAGGGTGCTAGTGTACGTCTGCTTGCCCAGGTTACTCAGCATGCATGAATATAAGTGTAGTTACCCAAAATGACAGGGAAAGATGGAGGTGAAAGTACATTTTTGCCAGCTGAAAAATCTTATCCTGAAGGCACACATTCACACTTGTTTGTTTGAAACACTGTTTCCTTCACCTACCAAGTGAAGAAATTATGGGTGTGATTCAACCTGTCCTAACCATACACTGCAATTTGTTCCAGTGGGTTCTTTCACGGGGAGGGACAGCCTTGTCCGAAGGAAGAGAGATCTGAGCCCTGTGTCCCTCTTTCTATGTGAAAGTGTCGTTCTACTACAATGCATGACCCTTGATGATCTTGAGGGTCCTTTCCAACCGTAATGATTCTGTGACCTTTCAAGTATCTGAAAAGAGCGATAAGGTCTCCCCTCAGCCTCCTCTTCTCCAGGCTAAACAACCCCAAGTACCTAAGCCTCTCCTCATAAGGCCTGTTCTCCAGACCCCTGACTAGCTTAGTTGCCCTTCTCTGCACCCTCTCTAGTACCTCAATGTCCTTCCTATACAGTGGTGCCCAAAACTGCACACAGTACTCAAGGTGTGGCCTCACCAGTGCCGAGTACTGTGGCAAGATCACCTCGCTGCTCCTGCTGGTCACACTATTCCTGATACAAACCAGGTTTCCATTGGCCTTCTTAGCCATCTGGGCACACTGCTGGCTCTTGTTCAGCCAGCTGTCAATCAGCACCCCCAGGTCCTTCTCTGATGGGGAGCTCTCCAGCCACTCCTCCCTGAGCCGGTAGCGTTGCTGGGGGTTGTTACGACCAAAATGCAGGACTCTACATTTACCCTTATTAAAACTCATCCCATTGGCCTCTGCCCATCGATCCAGCCTGTCTAGGTCCCTCTGCAGTGCCTGCCTACCCTCAAGCAGATCAACACTCCCACCCAGCTTAGTGTTATAACTTTTCCTCTTAAAATAGTGTATGAAAGGGACACAGAAAACATTTTCTAGGATACTGCACAGTATGTCCAGTATTGTGGCCTGAAGTATTATATGACACAGAGGAAGGAGAATTTCCAGTATGTCAGAGTGATTTTGATAAAAAATATGTTCAGGTATATGAGAATGGCATGGCCGAATGAAAGAACTCCATGAAAGGGTATGAGGAGTTTAGGAATGGAGAAGCCAAACCGGTTTTTTTATCAGTTCCTAGTGATATTATCAAACAATTTAACTGGAAGAAGGCAAGCAGTATTTACTATCTGTTTCAAAATAGGTACTAGAAGAGTTATGGAAGTAGTAGAAGAAGGAAAAAAACTTAGAAGTTTTTTCTTTTTGGCATGGCATCATCATATAGCATTTGATCAATAAACCAGGTAACAACAATATTCACAGAATCACAGGCTATTAGGAGATGGAAGGAACTTTGAAAGATCATCTAGTCCAACCTCCCTGCCAGAGTAGGATTCCCTAGATCAGGTCACACAGAAGCGCATCCAGACAGGTTTTGAATACCTCCATAGAAGGAGACTCCACAACCTCTCTGGGCAGTCTGTGCCAGTGCTCTGGCACCCTCACTGGGAAAAAAATTTTTCTTCTATTCACACGGAATCTCCTATGCTTCATCTTACAACCATTGCCTCTTGTCTTGTCACTGGGCTTCACTGAGTAGAGCCATCCTCCTGACACATACCCATCACACCCTGGATGCATTTCTGTGTGACCTAGTCTAGGGAATCCTACTCTGGCAGGAGGATTGGACTAGATGATCTTTCGAGGTCCCTTCCAGCTCCTAACATTCTGTGATAAATTATGATAGTCCACAAATCTTAGCACTAGCCACCAAATTGCTAAAGCTGCATATTTTATCAAGTAAGAAGAAACATGTATTTCATCACAATCACACCTTCACACTGACCTGGAACTGGAGCAGCATAAGTACATATTATCTCTGGGTTTCAGTGCTCATGGGACTTGTAGAATAAGGAATAATTAATCTAATTGCTGACTGCAAGAAACAAATTTTGCAGGGTCCTCAGAGCTGCCATTCCTTCAGAGTAGAATGCAGTTCAATAGGAAGTGTTATTGTAATAATCCTATTAAATAATCCTACATGAGCTTTGGTGTGCAAACGATAAAACACATGACTAAAATTTATTCATATATTTTTTATTAATTGAACTAAATCAAACAGACAGATGGGAGGAAACTGTATAGTACATCCCCACTAACACAGAGGGCATGGAAAGGATCCTCTCTTCCCATAAGGTATCTCCAAACATAAAGAGTACCTGACATTTTAGAGTCTAGAAGCTTTCAGTTTGAAAAGAAGCTAATGAGAGTCTTTTTTTTAAGAGCAGAGAGATGCCAACAGATCAAAAGTATGAATTCCAGCTTCACTCTGGAATGGGGAGACAAGTTGCAGCATAGCATCTTAAAAACATAAAATTGACTTATGGATTGAATGTAAGCCACAGGATGAAAGCAGTGGGACAGATTTAATTCCAGCTTTGCAGTAACAGGAGATTTTTGCAGGAGATTAAATGTGGCAAAACCAAATAGATTTTCCATGGCAGGGTTATACAAATAGCAGACCAGAGCCAGGATTTTCCTGGGGATGCCAGTCTTGACCTTCAACAGGACGAAAGAAGTAGTTGTATGGAAAGGGAACAAGGCACTCCCTCTGAAGTGAAGATAGGGCAGGCTCCCCTCTTGTTACAGGGCTGTGTGTTTCCACGCCCAGGGTTGATGTTCAGACTTGGCTCAGACTGCAACTTTTCAGTTTGTTTTGGGGAATACCTCAGGAGGGTGAGAGAGCTTCTAGCACAATGACAGCCATGCAGATCTCCAGATAGCTCCCAGATATGCACTGCCCACACACCTCTGAAAAAACATGCACACAAAGAGCCATATGGCCTGACAAGGGCTATGGAACAGCATAATTGCAGCACTGAGAAAGGTGATAGCTTAAAAAGAAACAATAAATTGATGTATAGTCTGGCTGAGATCCTTTGGTTTTGCCCACAGAAGGACTAATCAACAGCATCACAATTGAACCACAAAGCACACTTTCAATAGCAGCTCTGCGTGGAAGAAGACTGCCACCTTCCAGTTTTTAAGCCAGACCGCACTAACCATCCTTTTCACCAGCAGCCTGCCCTCTTTTGCAGGTTTTAATAGGCTCATCTCACAATCCTACCCTTTTATAACTTCAATAGACAAGTTATCATCAAGATATAAGTGAAAAGTGGGAGTAAACTGCTAAATAGAACATGGATCTGACTCCAGCAAAAGAGGAAGACTATGCTAATTTGGCGGAAATTCCATTTTCTCCCCTCTCTCAAAACTGTGTACAAATTAGACACGTACATGATAGATGAGCATGTTCCTTTCTTAGGGAAAGTACTCTGCTGGAACTCTGAGCTCGGGTAAGTTCCATGTAATGTGGCTGTTGCCAAGGAAACTACTTGTTCTTAATTGAATAGTAGAGAAAATATTTGTGTAACTTATTGGCACATAAATTAAGTTTGCCCTTGAGTACCCTTAAACTCACACAACCTTTTTTTTCAAACCAAATTGTCTAGTTTCTTAGATTTTCTTTAAAAGTACAAATATCATGGAAGAGTCGCAAGATGCCAGTAGCCTCTTTTTCTATTCTGACTACCGTTAAAGTGACACAATGCTTAACTTCAGCACTTAATAGAGAAAAAAACCTTGATTTTTGCAGAGGAGATGACAATAAAATGCCAAACAAGTATGGGCTAGGCAGGAAAAAGGGAATAAAAGAAGCTGTTATAGATAAAACTTCTCCCAGAAAGAATGCCACATTCTCAGTGATAACAGTGATGATAACCTCAATTTGTCCACACTGCTGTAGCTCCACTGAAGTAAACAGATTCATGCTGATTTACTTCTGCTGAGCTTTTTATTTATGTTTTGTCTTTACTTTCACCAGTTTTTACTACTTATTCAAATTAATATTCATTTCTGAAGGACAAAAGTGGTTTTCTAAAACAAGGTTTGTCTTTCATGCATAATCTGAGATACTGTAAAGCTCTAGGACATGTTGGCTAAGTCAAACAGACCTCTGCTGACAATGATGTGTGGGAGCCAGACATTTTGCACAGATTCTCAGTGATGGAAAAAGTGAAACAGAGGTGGACAGATCACCTTGTACTTAATTTTCCATTCCTCATATGCCTTCCTTCCAGGATGCTGCTGGGAAGTGGGGGAGCATCATGGAACAGACATACCAAACACTGCAGGTGCACGCTTGGTTCAGTCATTCTTTTTCAGCTATTTCTGGCCAAAAAACAAAGAACTTAACATCTTGTTTTTAACAGAAATTGTCAGTAGGGAGGCCTCTGATAATCAAACAATAGATTATGCACCTTGAAAAACATGCATTATTCCATCCTTTTTTCTCTCGATATGTCAGATGCTCATCAAGTTTCATCTATAATATTTCAAATTGTTAACATCTAATTTCATAGAATCATAGAATTGTCAGACTTGGAAGGGATCTTAAAGATTATCTAGTTCCAACCCCCTGCCTGGCAGCGACAGCATCCACTACATCGGGTTGCCCAGAGCCCCATCAAGCCCTGTCTTAAAAGCTTCCAGGGATGAGGCTTCCACAACCTCTCTGGGCAACCTCTTCCACTATCTCACCACCCTCATAGTGAAGAACTTCCTCCTAATATCCAATCTAAATCTACCCTCCTCTAGCTTATACGCATTTCCCCTGATTCTATCACTGTCTGACCTCCTAAAAAGTCCCTCACTAGCTTTCTTGTAGGCTCTCTTCAGGTACTGGAAGGCCACAATAATTTAATTGAAGCTTCTCTGGAATTGATCATTAAAGTGCTTCACAAAAAGGAGGTAATAAAATATGGGGAATCAGATTGAGACCTGCTGAAAAAAGAAACAAAATTAAAACCAGTAAACACTAAATAAACTACTTCACTCTTTTTGCTAGTGGTCATAAGCCATGGTCCTACTATTTTGACATAGGAATGGTTCTTCTATTTGTCAGGTCTTGCAGGAGACAAGTCACCATCCCAGATTTCAGAATCCCTAGGACATAGCAGCTATAACACATGCCCGCAAAAGTGCGTTTAAATAATAGACCACTGTAATACTTCTTGTGTAGTCCATTGTCACAAATTGATTTCATTTTCTCAAAGAAATATGGCTTTTAAAGTTCAAAGAAAATGCAGATTTTTATCCATGTGATTTCTTTTTCCACTAAGGATAAGGGAGGTTGGTGGTGAGTGTGGTGTCCTTTCAGTTAGTGATGAGTTAGTGCAGAGTCCATATATTCATATAACTAAGGATAAATGTTGGTTAATTTAGAGCTATGTGCCTGTCAGATAAACTCTCTAAATAAAAATGTCTCTATGCTATCAGACAAGATCAGGGAGCTCAAACAGCATCATATAGGTGACCCTGTCATTTAAGATGAACTTTTATTAATAATGGTCTTTAACAAGCTGTCAATCTCCATGGAGAGCCTTTTGTGCCTTTTCCCTGATGCTTTTGTGTTCGTTTACTCGATGGCCACAAATCAGCCCTAGCTGAGCTGCGGTCAGTCCTAGGGCAGCTTGGGAAAAATGAAGCTTCTTTCTCCTTGTCTTCCATGTGCTTTTGCTTTTTTCCCCTTTCTTTGCCTTTCACTGCCACACAAATCATAAAATTTGCAGGCTGGGGGTCAAGCTGTGTAAAACAAGCAGACACCAGTTTCCTCTTTGTTTCAGCACAGAGCACAGATGGGAGGGGGGAAACTACTGTTCCACTGAGAATGGAAAATCCAGAAGTATCCCAGTGACACTGGGAAACAGAGGATGTTTTCCAGTTAGTAGGAAATCCAAATGGATTTCTTATTACCTGCTGAAAAAATAATAACTGCAAACAACTCATTGAGTAGTTAAGCTCTGCTCCACTTTTCTTACTTTGTCCTCTTAAATGAAAAACATAAATAACCCAAAACTTACCATACTGAGGACCAGAAAATAATCTGCAGGTTTGAACACTCTGCAACAAAGACTAGTTCTTGCAAAACCTCGTGGCCTTCAGTGCATTGGTAAAGGAAGGGGGGATGACTTGATATTC
Source organism: Galbula dea (assembly GCA_013399015.1). Taxonomy (NCBI): domain Eukaryota; kingdom Metazoa; phylum Chordata; class Aves; order Piciformes; family Galbulidae; genus Galbula; species Galbula dea. The sequence goes on from VWZX01007181.1 coordinate 66,725, forward strand.
CTCTGTCACCCATTCATGTCTGCTGATGGTCTATTCCTGGACTCCATGCAACAAAAGCACAGAGTGACAAGTGCAAAGCTTACCTGCAATGAGGATGCTGGTATCAGACACAATTTCAGAGCTTTACCCTCAGCTATTTCAAGATACAGTGATACAGTGCAACTTTCTCACTTGGCTCGTTAATCTTGGTCTGAGGTTTGTTTCAAGACTATGCTTGCTCACTGTATATTGTCCCACAGCATGGGAGTTATGGACCACAGGATCTCTGGCATGGTGATGACTCTTTCCTTAGCCCAGCTCACAGCGTGGTGCAACGTGACCTGTGTTGCCCAATTGTTCTTGTTGAGCTTGGCTGCATCCTGTGTTCCAGCACTGCCATCAACACAGCACATAATAGTGAGAGTGTTTGCAGAAAGGCTTCTGCTCTGTCTACCCGTTCTCACTAGATTAAATCCTTTAGGATATGTTCAGTTTACCTTGATTTGCATTGAAAGCAGCAGTTTATGTAGTGAATGCAATACTCTTTTGGGCTTTGACAACTTTCTTGACTTTTCAGTGGTCTAAAATCTCAGTTGCAGAGGACCTTGTAAAGCACCTTGGCAGCTGGCAAGTCTCATAAGAGGTGAGGATGAGAGCAAAAATACTCCACTTCTTTCAAATACTTTCTTACAAAACATGCATGTAGTTACCCATAACGACCAGGAGCATGGGTGACTCTACTTCTTAGAATAAGATGCACTTGGCTTTTTGAAATGAGAATTCAGGTTATTTTTGTTAGCCATCAACATTTTTGTTTTCTCCCTTACTCTTGAGGATGCATGTTTCCTGTTTGGAAAGGAGCTGTTTCCTATGAAAATCGTATTACAGAATCACAGAATTATAGAATGGTTTGGGTTGAAAGGGACCTTAAAGATCACTGAGTTCCAACTCCCCTGTCATGGGCAGGGATGCCATCCACTAGAACAGGTTGACCAGGGCCACATCCAACCTGTCTTTGAATACTGAAAGGGATGGGGCTTTCACAGCTTCTCTGAGGAACCTGTTACTGTGCCTTACTACCCTCAGTAAAGAATTTCTTCCTAGCATCTAATCTAAGTCTTCACTCTTTCAGTTTAAAAGTGTTATCTCTTGCCTTATCACTGTCTGCCCAAATAAAGTCTTTCTCCCTCTTTTTTATGAGCTCCCTTTAAGTATTGAAAGGCCACAATAAGGTCTCCCCAGAGCCTTCTCTTCTGCAGGCTGAACAACCACAACAATCTCATCCTGTCTTAATAGGGGTGGTGCTCTAGCCCTCCGATCATTTTTATGGTCCTCCTCTGGAGCTGCTTTAAAAGGTTCACATCTTTCTTGTGGTGAGGGCCAGACCTCGATGCAGTACTCCAGGTGGGGTCTCAGAAGCACAGAGTAGAAGAGCAGAATCACCTTGCTGAAGTAATTGATGGCCACGCCTTTACTGACGCAGACCAAGACACAGTTAGCTTTCTGGGCTTGAAGTGCACATTGCTGGCTCATGTTCATGTTTTTATTCACCAGAACCCTTGAGTTCTTGTGAAGGCTGCTCTCAATGAGTTCTTTTTTGACACTGTACTCACATCTGGGATTTCCTTGACCTTGCATTTAGACTTGTTGAAACTCATTCAGTGTGTCCACTTTTTGAGCTTGCTCAGTTTCCCCAGGATGGCATCCCTTCCTTCTGTTGTCAGCTGTACCACTCAGATTGGTGTCACCTGCAAACCTGCTGACAAGGCATTTGATCTCACTGTCTATGTCGTTGATAAAAATATTGATGAGCACTGACCCCAAGATAGAGCCCTCAGGGACACCGGTCTCCACCTAGACAGCCCTTGAATGCTCAACATTACAAAAATAACTTAAAAACCACAAGTGGTGTAATAGTCAAGACAGAAAAAAAGCTAAGCTTCATAGCTCACAGAGGACAGTAGATTTGCAGGTGAATCATGTTTGGTTCCTCCCATAACCTGTGGGCAGTGAAGAAAGGTTTCTTTTCCCTTCCTTGCTTTAGTGAGGTGTGGCTTTTTTCATGATCAAGATTGTTCTCCTCTCAGCCCATTTTTTCTGCATATTTGTTATAACATGATTTTTTAAAAGAAAATTAATGGAAACAGCAAATCACAGTGATAACATTGTACTCAAAGAGATGACTAAGGAGTATTCTGAAGAACTTTGGTTTGTTCAGCAATGTCTGGTTTCATTTTTATTTCTGGAGACACTTTGCTCACAGGTAATGCATCTTCTGTTTGAAAAGGTGCATGGGACAGTGTTGTTTCCAGATTTCTATCTCTCATTCCTCTACAGTTTTATACAAAAAATCAGTTTCTGTTTCCTTACCTTATTCTGATATAGCAGCTGAAGAAAACCAGTGACTGTTTGTTGATCTTAATCATAACTCAGACTAGCTAAGGACCAGCTAGTTGATCCTAACTATTGGCAGCAGAGTAGCCACCAGACACCAGTAGGTAGGAGCATGATGTGCATCCTTGCAACCAGTGTGCTCTGGCTCAGTGCAACTGAACCACTGCTCAGTCTGGGGAGGGTAAGCACAAACATTGCACAAACATTGCGAAACAGAAGAAGAAGAGGCATGCAAAAGCTTTAAGAACTATTGGTTTGCAAGAGATCCACTTAGTTTGTGACCTGTAATACATCCAACACCAGATATTCAAGGCTAAAAAACATAGGCCCAGCAGCTGCTATTCACAGACACCACTATCTAATGAAATGAGAGAAGGCGTTCTCTTGATTCATTTTATTTATCAATAATGTATTAGAGATCTATTACAGCTGAGGAATAAAGACACAAACAGGTTCATTCTGCTACATGATGAACTGGATACTTTAGTCTGCTATCTGTTTTGGGCTTTTTTGTTTTGATGAGTGTGATCTGTTTACTAATGGAGTTAAATGGAAGCAGAATTAGGACTCTTAAATCAGGTTGGATATTATGGCTTTCTACATCCTATTATTGTATCAGTATCCACAGCTTCCATTTGAAAAAATTTTAAAACTAGGAAGGGAAGTGTGTGAAAGAAGGGAGCACACATATGCTGAAAGTATTTGTCTTAATCAATCTGGGTTAACTTTCTTTTCTTACGCTAAGTCATATTCTGAAGCAAATGCAGGACTGATGGCATTGCAGTAAATTACTCTGCTGCCTCAAAAGAAAATCAGTCAGTGGGTTTTATGCCGCTGATTGCAGAATGCTAAGTAGCCTGTAGATAGAATGCCAAAGAATGCAGATATTTTACTATTGAGATGAAGTACTTTCATTTAATTTATAAAGAAGAAACATTTTGGTGGTTTTCGCAGACAAAGTGAAAGACTTTCTTATTCGTTATTCTTGGGTGTGCCAAGAGAAGTGTCATAAAAATACAGTCTTTCAATGACAGGTTTTGGCAATGATTTAAAGACCAACAAACAACAGGTTGGAAGTAGAATGTTTTGCAGTACTGCAGGTAATACCACTTTTAGCAAATTACTTGAGCAAATTTGCCAAGGCACTAGGGTCTGCAAATCAACTAGGGGAGCTCTTTGAAACTCTGTCTATTTAATTAAAAAAATTCAGACTGGCCTTTTCAAATATTAAAGCCCAATGAAAAGGCAGTATCAAAAGCAGATTTTCTAATAATGGATAAGCACAGGAGGCTTCCAGTAGTGAAAAGCATCTTGGAAATATTGTGAAGGCAAAGCCAATGGGACTACAGGTTTTGGGTTTGGGAGTATTTTTGACCAGAGTTACCTTTTCGTGCATTCATCATGCACTGACATAGTATTAATCACAGAGCAGCTGGAATAAACATTCTTCAACACCTTCCTATATCAAAATGTATTCAAGTTCAACTTGTCCCATCTGTTTCATTGTGCAAGACGACTTGGAGATTGTTATGCTTCCAGGCAGCATTTATTGTCTAGGCTGATCAGATGAACTTCATTTTCATTTTTAAAAGACAGGCTTGAAATAGAAATTAAAATAAATAAGCAGATCTGCTTATTTCCACCAGGAAACAATTCATAATAGATCTAACTAAAAGAAAACTTTCTAAGTATAAATTCTGGAAGTAATTGATGACTCACCAAATTAATCTTTGGCCCAAAGGTAATCATAGACCTGTCATGCCTTTTAATGAATATCAGGTGGTGCCAGTCCAAGACAGGAGAAGGGGGGCAGTGCTGGGGATGAAACCAAGGAAGCCATGAGATTTCTTCCACATGTGCATTGGACTTCCAGCTCCAAACCTGAGTTTATGAGGAAATCAAAGAGCCATAAGAATATTGGACCTCTGGGATTCTCTACTCTGCCCTCCTGCTTAAAGAGACCTGTCACCAGCACTAGATCAGGTCAACGGTGGTGTTGTTTACCTAGGTGATGGAAACCTTCAAGGGTGGTGATTTGAATACTTCCTGAAGTTACTCACTCCAGTGCTGCACTATCCCGCTGGTGAATATGTTTTTCTTAATGCCCACCTTTGACAAGGTGTGATGAAACTTGTTGCCCCTTGTCATATCCGCCACAGCTAAGAAGAGTTTGGCTCCACAGTCTTAGTAATTCCCCATTAAGAACTCATAGACTGGTGTAAGACCAGTCGTTCAACTCCCCTTCATCATATTAAACAAGCTCAGCTCCCTCAGACCCTCTTTACATAATGGACCCTCTCCATTCAGATGTAGAATGGATTTTTTCTACATCCCCCTTGAAGAGGAAGCTGAGCTTGCTGTATCTGTGACAGGAGCACAGCTGAATACTATTCACTCTAGCATCCACCATGAATTCTTGGTCTTTTTCATCCAGGTGCCATTCAGCCTGTCACTGCCCAGCAGGTACTGATGCAACAGATTATTCCACTCTAGCTCCAGAACTTCACATTTCTCCTTGTTGAACTTAACCAGACTGCAGTGTACCTGTCAGCATATTTATCCAAGCATCTCTGGGCTGAATTTTATCTTTCAGTATCCCTGACACTCTCTAGGTCTAGTGTCATCTCCAGTTTACAGAGGGTATAATCAGTGTCATTTTCCAGCTCATTAAGAAAGTCATTGAACAAAATGAGTCCTGATATCAACCTTCATGGTACCCTGTTTTCAATGGTCTGCAAAACAGGCATTAGCAGTTGGTTGTTAACCTTTGGGAAGAAGGAATAGCCTCTAGATGTACTGAATGTAGGTAATGCATCTCACAGAGCTGGAAACACTGCTGTCATAGGTGGCCACATAAGATGGCTAACAGTAGCAGGTTTGGGAAGTAGCTATGATTTCAGCAGTTACTCTACTGAGATAAACCAAAACTCTGCAACAAAGATTAGGTGAAATGTGTGCTGAGGCTGGGTATTGTTCCTTCAGATTAGACCACAACAAATATATCAAGTTAGAGGGGAAATTATAGATATCTTGTCCCCAGCAATAGTTGTATACTTTATTTCAGCAAAACTAATGGAGAGAGGATGAATGGCACATCCACTGGCTGAGACAGATAAAGGGAGAAACTCAGAAGATGAGACTGATGAGACTGGTTCTTCTCAAACATCTGTCTGTGGGTATAAGTGTCTCAATTTCTCCAGCTTTTGTGTTGAAGACTAGCAGCAAAGAAACAAGAAACAGAAATTAATCAGTAGATACTGTAACTATATAAACAATCTACCTGTTTTTCTACTTCAAAATTCTTCCTAATCCTACACTTCCCTGAGTATTACCTCCTTTGTCCCATGTATTTGCTAACCCATTGAAGTACCCCAAACCAACCCTTGTTCCTTCCCAGAAGCTTTCAAATCGAATTAAGACAATTTAATTACAAATCCTTAAATGTCCTACTGAAATATTTTTATGGAAAATGTGTTTGATGTATTTCTTCCAAGAAAATATTTTTTATCACAGATCATCTATCTCCCTAGTTGCATAGCAACTGTGATCTCATCACACCACCTCATTTCCCCTAGGGAAGAGAGTAATGCAACACGAGAAATACAATGTGGCAGAAGAATCTAGGCTGTAAAAGCAGAGCTGAAAAAAAATTCATTTTCCAAGACAAACATTTTCATGCCAGATGAAAAATGTTGTTATTCACATACCTAAAAAATGGATACTTTTCCTTTTTGTTAAATCCAAAATTAACTCTGTCATCATTAATTCTAGAAATCTCAAAAAAAAACAGAAAACTTTTTTTTTACAAACTTTAATACAGAGCACATAATAAGACATAGAAGATATTCTGCATATTCTGCATTAGAAGAATTACTGAGACAAGTTCCAAAGCCCTTCTCTACCAGTTATTGCCTAACATTACTAATAATAACACTATGACTAATCAAACACGTTTTTTTCACTATTTCTTGTATCACTTCTTACAGAGTTTCACAGATTACAGAAGACTTGGACTTGCCTTCCATGTTCCTCTTATTTTCATGGAAGTGCAAGTGAGAACCCTCAACTCTTCTATCATTAATGAATTGATGACTGAGGGCTGTTGACTGAGGCAGTGGAAATGGAATGGCTTTTGGAGGCAGTGGCAGGATGGGCTTCTTGGCGAGAGGACAGTGAGAAGTCAGGGAGGTTTCCAGCTGTGTGGAGGAGGAAAATAGTACCAGTGAGCTGAAATATGTGTGAAGGCAGGGGAAAAGCTAGGGTAGGTCAGTGAAAGAGCCAGGGAAGGGATTTGCATTAGATGAGAAGCTATCCTGAAATGATCAGTGTGGCCTAAGAGAGTGCAAGGGGAGCTGGGCTGTCCCTCTTTCTCCGTTTAGTATCCTTTCCCTATCCCAGCCCAGGCCCCAGCAAGATCTAAGAGACACAAGCCCCCCACTTTCAGAGCACACTGATACCCATATAGAAATGTCCCACATTGCTGCACTAAGCAATTTCTGAGCTCACAGGGAAATAACAAGCAGGGTGAAAACTTCAGACAAGGGTTCACTAATTGCTTAAAAAACCCCAACCGAACAAGCAAATAAAAACAAGAAAAATACCCCTCACAAAACACAACAACAACAGCATAATAGTACCTGTCATAGAAAAAGCTGCCTATTGTCATTGCATGAAAAGAAGCATGGGCTTGGACTGCAGACATATCTGAAAATATTGAAGCCTGTTCCTAGAGCAGAGGTGCCAGAAGGGAGTGACACAAAATTATTGAACAAACTATGTGCTGTGATTTGAGTTGAGATAACACACTCACTGATGCACCTTTCCTCTCTCTCTCTCTCTCTTTCTAAATGTGGGGAAGTAGCAGGAACCATGACAGGGTATACATTTTTTTTGTTCTGAGACTTTCTCAAAGCATCATGCAAAGCTAAATTTATTCTTTCAGTACAAACTATTTCTGAGGTAGCCGACCCAGTGTTATTTTCAAAGAATCACAGAATGTTAGGAGTTGGAAGGGACCTCAAAAGATCACCTAGTCCAACCCCCCTGCCAGAGTAGGATTCCCTAGACCGGTCACACTGAAGCTCATCCAGATGGGTTTTGAATATCTCCAGAGAAGGAGACCCTACAACCTCTCTGGGCAGTCTGTTCCAGTGCTCTGCCACCCTCACTGGGAAAAAATATTTTATTGTCTTCACATGGAAGCTCCTATGCTTCAGCTTACATCCATTGCCCCTTGTCTTGTCATTGGGCTTCACTGAGAAGAGCCTGACCCCATCCTCCTGACACACCCTTCACATATTTAAAAGCATAGATGAGGTCACCTCTTAGTCTCCTCTTCTCCAAGCTAAAGAGACTCACCTCCCTCAGCCTTTCCTCATAAGGGAGATGTTCCACCCCCTTAATAATCTTGGTGGCTCTGTGCTGGACTCTTTCAAGCAGTTCCCTATCCTTCTTCAATTGAGGAGCCCAGAACTGCACACAAGATTCCAGATGTGGCCTCACCAGGGTAGCGTAAAGGGTGAGAAGAACCTCTCTTGACCTACTAACCATACCCCTTCTAATACACCCCAGAATCCCAAAAGTCGTTCTGGTGTATATATTTCTATATAATCATTTCCATAAGCTCACAGGGATGCAACAATGTCCCGAATCACATGGCCAGCTTACTGAGAGAAGACCAGGCAGTGCCAGTCAGGGTCCCAGCATAACATCAGAGGACTCTGTGCATAGGGGTGGTAGCCCTGACGCAATGGTCCTTTTCCAGGGTGCTTTGTATTGGTGGGAAGAATTATCCCAGGGCTGCAGGACAATTTCCTACTTGTCACATGGCTGTGCCTGGGCATGGCACCAAATTCCCTGGCTGCCTCTGTTACCCAGCGTGGTCTTTGAGCCTTGTGCCAGTGGAGTGGTATGGCAGAACACCACTGAGCAACTCTGCACTGCTCCCAAGGGGTGATGGGCATTCAACGGTGTGTGAAACTCTCCCGTTAGCAAGAAGAGTCTGTAATCTGGTTCTAAAGAATGTAAAGCACTTTTGGATTCTTCTGGATGAATGACAAATAAATGACAACAGTGAAGTTATTAACTGGCTGACATAACTGGCTCATTCAGACTCCCAGCTCTGCTCAGTATCTGCATGACCTCACCTCTGCTTGGGAGACAAAGTTTTTACTTATTGGTTGGCCAAATCTGAAAATAAATTCCAAAAAAAAAAAAAAAAAAAATGAATTTTTCTGGCAAGAGGAATGAGCAATGACAGCAGTCTGGGCAGGGCAGTCCACTGGCCAGCTTTGTCAGCTCAGGAGGTGACTTCAGCTGGAATTAGCAGAGGGAATACCGCCCAGAGACCAGGCTGAGCAAACAAGAGCAACCAGCAGGAAAGGCACCAGCCTTCCCTCCTGGGAGAGGGGATATATATGGGGCTGTGCGAGGTTTCTGCACACAGGAATGGCTGACTGAACAGCATGATTGTCACCTTCCACCACAGGCAGGCCAAATTGCATAAGGCCTTCCAAGCAAAAGCTTGCTCAATGCAGAATGGCTTTCAAGTGAAACATGTTGTAAGAGAGAACTGGTCTCTTGCTATTTCCCTGAATTACAGATACAGCTGCAATATTGTGCTTATGTTTCACACAGCAGGGTGTTGTATCACAGGGACTAGGAGATCACCAAAACAAACTGTACAAAAAGAGCAAATAAGTAGCTAGGCTACACAATGGCAATAACCAAAATGAAGATAGCTCCTTAAATTTGAGAAAAGGGTGTTTCTTTTAAATCTTGTTCTGTGAGGACATAGGTGACAGCCTCACAGTCAACAAACACCAAGCATTGCAGCAAACCATTTGACACATGTAACAGGCAGGAGATGCTCACTGGCAGACACGTGGGAGACACATACTTGTCCAGGTGCAACAACCCCTCCAGGCAGACCCTCCCTGTGGGCAGCAGATGTTGAGTGGCTCTGGTGGAGCAGTGTTGAGGCATGGAGGCAGTGGTCCCATGGGGTCAGCCCCTCCCAAATAAGAGAAAAGGCCTTGTCATCTTGTCCTAGCTCCTTTCTTGGGGTACTCAAAGGGATCGTCTGGGGTTACCAGGGAAGCAAGACTTAAACTGTGAAAACAGCAAGACAAGACTTAGGGTCAAGACAAGAGGTATTCACGGACCTCTCTTCATACATGTCAGAAGGAATTAGTTACCTAAGCAGCTTTCCAAATCTTACACATGAGGAACTTTGTCATTTCGGGTTATTACTACATTCTCTCATAGTCAGCAACAAAAATCAGTTTAAAAATAGGAAGCAATTGCAGAGAAGCAAGGGCAACAGGATAAGTTTTCTGTTTTTTTCACACAGGAAATTGGCAGTGGTTGTCTCTACTGACCGTACTGCTGCACGACATTCCTGCATCCTCACCAGTCCTGTACCACCACCTGCTCCAGGCCCATTTTTCCAGCAAATGATTGGGTGTCAGCTGTAAATAAGCGTTATTTTTCTAAGATGCAATGTTACTTTTAGAAGTGACTGGAATCCCAACAGAAGACCCCCCTTTTCCTTTCTATTGCCTAAGTTTTGAAAGTATCAATGGCTCTATTGTTGGCATTCTCTTGCTAGTAGAGCTGTATCATATTAATGATGAAATCTGATTCATTTTCCCCATGTTACAGATGTCATGGCTCAAAAAACTAAGGAAAAGAAATCCTTGTTTGGCTAGATGCTGGTTCTCTATTGCTTACAAAGGTATTTTAATGGACAGGTCAGATAATTTACTCCCCAAAGCTAAGGCCTGGTCTCTAATGTTGGTTCAAAGATAGTACTGAATGTTCTTTGGATTAAAGATCTTCCCTTTCAAATCAATTTGTCTATTATTAAAAAATTAAAAGTGCATTACTCAACTAGATATTTGCACTTCTTCAAATATCTATAAAGTGAACAAAACTTGCCTGTTGTTTCCTACATGGCCTCCTGGAATTTTGCCTGGGATTAAGTGCATCAGATGACATTGGGCCATCCATGTTGTGCTTCACTGTTATTTTATTCTGGAAAATAAATTATCCTAAGACATTATGGTAGTTGCATCCTCCCCTTAAAGGACATGTGTTAGCCAAAACTCGGTAACAGTTAACAACTAGCATAATCTTATAAGATCTTCTTTATCTGAAGACAATGCATAATGTGCATTAATGTTTGTTATGTGATTTCTCAGCCCTTGTTTAGGTTTGGAAGATTTATAGTGGAACACTTAAAATCTAAAACATGCTGACTGTCAAAGTCCTGACTTTGACATGAGAGGACAAGTATTTGTCTGATCAACCTCCATTCTCTCTCAGAGTAAGAATGGGACAACTTCTAAATTAATATATAGCTTCACTGTAATAAAAAGAACATTATATTCCAAGTTATCAAAATTAGTTCTGTTCATATGAATACTTCCTTTGTGACTGTGCTCCAAATAACAAGATGTTTTAATCCTGAGAATTATTTTCTTTATGACTAACAGCAAATATCAGCAGGTGATGTTCAGCTGTGTAAAAAAGACCAAAAGCAAAGTCACAGTTTGGAAGAGTCCTGATGCAGACCTCAGAGCAAACCCCTGTAAGTGTTGGTACTGAGCTCCCCCACACACGTGAACATGTTCACCTGAGCATAATGCCATAACACATACTGTACAATATACATTTTGAATTTATCAAGAATAAATTATGCACATAAGGCTTTAGCACTTGGCTGTGAGTGTCTTTGCCACATTTACTGTCCCTCCAGTGCAGAGTGTGAAAGCTCACTGAGGAAGGCAAAGCTAGGGGGCAGGAGGAAATTTACTGCATCTCTGCAAATCGGCACTCAGCTGCCAAGGCAGCTGCCCTCTGGTCAGTCCTCCCTGGGGATCTTCTTTATGATTGAGAAACTGGTCAGTCTCTGACAGTCCTGAAAACTGTGTTTTTTCAGATTTATTTGACTTGGACTTCTACTGGTTGCTGTTTAGTTTTGACTTGTCAGCAGACTCCGTCTGTGATTAATTCTCCTTATGAATGGAAATACCATAGGCTTTTTTCAAACATGGTTTCTATTTCTGGGTTATTTCTTGTCACAAATGATTTCAAGCCTTATCTTCCTGGCTGCATACTTCACACTGCAAGATGCTCTCTTTCATTTCCGGCTCATGCTGTTTGTGTCTCTTGACTTGTTCTGCCCTTGAGACAGAGCAATATGCCATATGTGACAAGAGAGCAACTTCAGGGACTCCCACTCTGCCCAGAAGTGACAGTACAGAGATAGCATCTTATCCGTACTGGTAACTCTTTTCCACATGCATCAAGTCCTGCCATGTTCTTTATTTGTGCCAAACTAGAAACAACAAATTTCTCTCTATGTCTATCCTCATTTTATATTCTGTTAAGCAGACCCCATCTGCTGTAAACGCTGCTCAGGGTCCCTCAGAGATGCTTTTGCAATTGCATAGAAGCTGTTACATCTTGAGTCCCCAGGAGCTGGAAAGAACAAAGTTGTAACATGTTGATGCCTTTCACATATTTTAACTTTCCATTTTCATCAATGTTATATCCCCTACTAACAGAAGTGTAAGCAGAAGTTGCAATGAACTTAAAAGCTAAAAAATTTATCATATTTAAATATATATATATGGTTTATATATACATTCTATAACATATAACATATAATGCACAGCATGTAAATGTATATAATTTACTTATAATGACTATAAATAAATAATGCATAAGGTGAAACTATTCCAAGTAAAAGAGTTCCTGTTCTGTCTCCCAGAGAAGAAAGTCAGAAGCAGTGCTTTGTGTCCCATGTTCCCTAGCTAATGGAGACTGACTAGATGATCTTTTGATGTCCCTTCCGACTCCTAATATTCTGTGATTCTGTGATTCTGTGAACTCCAAATGGATTCATAGCACCCAGTATCGCTGTACCTGAGAAATGAGTATTATTCAGAAGCAAGTAACAATTACACATCACATATAGCAGCCTAACAAAGGATGGTTCCAAGTTATCAAGGTCCATAAAGCAAAGCTGTTTCATGTGGAAGAGGCTAAGCAACTAGCTGAGTAGCTTTGGCATTTGACAGTGTGTCATCCCCCTCCCCTGAGATGGAATAAGCCATTTGGAGGTCAAATGTCTGATCTGTAGTAACTGTTTTGGTCTCCCCTGTACCTGTCTCTGAAAAAGATAATTGTAAAGAGCCAACATGAAAATTACTAAAATATGGGGATACAAATCCTATGTGTGAACCCTTGTGCCTTTTTCAGTCTTTCTTAATGTGCTTTCTATGTTTTCCACGATTGTCTGACTCTGCCTTCATAATTCTCCTCTTTGTCCGTTCTGCTTCTTCTCACGTGTTCCACCTGATGGTTTATGTTCCTTACTTCATGCGGATTTCTTGTTTCCCTGCTCCCAGAAACCATCATTTTGGCTAGCTGCACTCTTTGCCGTCAAGATGAATATCAGATACTGTTGAAGCTCCACCAGAGCTTGTCTTCTCTGTACACAACTGCACACTTTTCTTTCTATAGAATTATCCTTGAGATCTTCAAAGAGAAATTACACTCTGTATAAGCCCTGAGAGTAACACAAAAATGGAGCAACAGGATCAAGATTTTATGAGTTCTGTAATACTGCTGGTATTTTTGCCTCAAAGAGACAAACACTCTCAGCAAGCTTCTTCTGAGAGAGCTCAGAAAAGACTCAAAAACATCTTATTAAATGAAGGAAGCTTACATTTATCTACAAAGTGTGGGAGCAAAAGCACATAAAACTTGTAGTCTTACACCTCAGGGAGAGGAGCAAGACATGCACTCTTTACATTTGACTCAGGTATTATCCAAAGTGTTGATACACTACCATTTTTTGTGTGAGAGGCAGTGCCAGAGCCTTGGGAGGAATCAAAGTGCAACTCACAGTGCAGTAAGTTGGGGATTTGGTTATCTTCTGCAAACTGCCAGCTATGCGGTGTGTTTTTTCTATCCCAATCCCCCAGGCTGCCCAAACATTAGAAAAGCTGGTTTGACTTGCACCCTTTTGTAACAAGCCAGGAAGTTAGCTTCAGACTGCTATAGAAGCATTGTATTCTAATGCACCAATCTGACCTGCTACACTGTCCCAGGGTAAGTGAGCACCTAGGTGCATGCACAGGCTCTCTGCCCTTGCCTTCAACCCTTGGAAAGAAAGCAACCCCACTGGATGGATGCAGCAAAGATTATGAAGGAAATAAATGTCTTTTGGTGTTTTCTGTTCCTACAGTTCTGAAAGATAACATATATACTGCATCTTAGAATGCATTTCCATTAGTAAGTGAGTCAAAGAGCTGAGGTGCTCAGAGCGCTACAGAGAGGTTTGTCCCTATGCACTGCCCCTCCAAGGCAATCAGCCCCAACGAAGGAGCCACAAGTCCCTGGAAACAAACTGCACACACCAGCCCTTCTGCAGAAATCACAGACACGTTCCCTCATGCACACATGAGCCCCTAACAACAGAGTCATTTAAGAGAGGGTGTGGGCTGATAGTGTAGCCAACCCTCATGAGAGATAGTTCCTGGAGTCATAGTTTCATAGACTTAGTAATGTCATTAAGCAATGAAAATTGACCTTTCTGATGATTAGCAAGAGGAGAAAATATGCAGTAAAGCAAACTGAGAGCCTGCACTGGAGGAAGATTGACCACTGCTCATGCAGTGGTAACCAAATGGTGAGCAGGGTCTGCACACCAGTAGCAGCTGGGATCACAAGTTCGTGTAGGACCTCTTTCAGCTTGCACATCCCTCACTCCATGGATTCACTACTGGATTCACTAACGCCCCAAGTTATATGCCACCAGCTCCAGGAAGTGAAATTTGTAACACTTCATATACCATTATGGCCTATCAAAACCCCGAAAAAGAAGCATCCATGAGGTAGAGAGGAAAGTGTTTCTCTGGGGAGGATTCCAGTATAGGGAGTGAAGCATAAGGGAGAATTCACAAGAAACTTGGCTGGAGCTGGAATCTTCTGTTGAATTTAAATATGTGTCAGTTCCTGTTTAAACAAAATTTATAGTCTCCAAATAGCCACAATGGTAAGTTAATCTTTGTGTTGTGTTTGTACCCAAAACCCTGAACAAGCCTGGACTTCTCCTGTGTTGTCTGTGGTACACAAACAGGACAGGACTAATAAAACCTAAAGACAAATAGATAGGTAGGGTAGGATGGGAAAAGGAGACAAAAAAGAAAGACTACATGTTTTGCAGCCGGTTACTGAGCCACAGTGCAACCAAGCATAGACCTCAGTGTATCTAACATCCAATCCAGTGTCTGTTCCCCGTTAGCTTGGGGAATTCCTGTATCATGCCACATTCTCCTTTAAACAGAGCACAGCTCCTGTATCCATCCACAAACAAGTTAAATATATGCATCCAAGTAACCTGCAGAGTACGTAATACACAAAGGCTAATTTGAGTGCCCTTTTAGAAAGCTCAGATACCTCAAAGAGATTGTCTTGCTCTTAGCTTCTTCAGATAATCTTCCTGGGATTCATGAGAAAGCTGTTCAGTGGCAGAAACTGTTCAGTGGGAACAAGGGCAGTGTTCTGGTGGCCAGTTTCCACACTTAAGCAAAACAACCAAGGTACAAACTTCTGCCACTGAAAACCAGTTGTTTTGTTTTTCATCTGAATTGCTTGTCTTTAAAAAGGCAAGCATACAGATTTTTAAAACTAGCTCAGGCTCGTCACCCCTAACATGAATCCAATCCAAAAAAAAGAATCTGAGAAACAGTGATGCAAACATCTTTACAGAGAAAACACTATATTATACAGCTATGAAGCTGCATCTTTATGTGCAAGAGATCACAGTGAAAAGTCATTTAATTTCTCTTCTCAGATGCCACTCTGTCCTCCACTCATAATTATTTGTCTTCAGTATAGGACATATTTCTGTTATCGTTCTTTCTTGGTATTCTGTTACAAATCAAGATACAAAAACTTTGCCTGCAGTTGCTATCTCTTTTAACATCAATGAGCTTTGAAAAACTCCCTCCCCTTTTCCCAATCTGTAAGATTTAGAACTAAAATAAAATTAACTGGGGTAAGATCATAATGAAGTGAAATTTCCTGTTAAGATTTATACTTAAAAATGGAAAAGATAGGTCTAGTTGCTCTTCAAGAGCAAAACTTTCACATTATCTTACTCATCTAACTTTCTAGCTGGTTTGTTTTGTAAAATGATAGCTACATATTGTAAATGGAGTATGGAAAATTGTCTCTGTGGCCACATGCAATATCTTTCAAGTAATGCAAACACAAAGGGAAGAAATATCAGACATCTGTACAGGAAAAGTTTGTTTAAAATAGAATTCTGCTTCTTCTTTTCTTGTAAAATTTGTACATTGCTATATTCCCTATACTTCCTCAAATAGGAGGCTGCATGTTTTGACACCAAACCCAATGAGAATAAGTTGTATCTGTGGAGGACCAGGATACAGTTGGCTTATGTATAAGCTTGATGTAAAGAGAAATGAAGGGCACACCTCTTCTTTATCTGCAGAGTGGAAAAAAAAAAAAAACAACACTAAAACCCCCAATATTCATTATTACAGCATAGCATAAAATAGATCTTTCCATTCTGTAAGGAGAAGTAAAGTAGACCTGTCCCACATCACTGGCTAGTTTTGCAGCTAACTTGAAATATATTGACACTTGTTTTGGCTCCTGACCTTTTGCCTTCCGGTGGATCCGAGGACGCAGGTTCTCTGCTATCGGTCTCACCCGTGCAGAGGAGTCAAGCCTTTTAGGCCTTGAGAGGCAGCTGTTGCTGGCGTCGGTCAGTGCGACTCTGCTATCTTAAGGAGAGTAGTAAGATTCTGTTTTTTATNAAAGCCATTCAAGGCTTTGTAGGTGCTTAAACTCACAAGAAAAATCAATAGCTATTTGCCTAACATTGTTCTTACCCATGTTCCTGTACTTTGATTTAATGACTGTAAGTTTCTTCATTACTGTTTATGATGTTCCTGCTTTTTCAGTATTTTCAGAATCACAGATTTGAACAAACCTTCCTAAGCAAGAGTCCTAGGTGAAAAACAATGCAAAACAAAACTAGCTTCTAGTTCTACTTGTTCTGATCTGGATCAGCTATAGTCACTCTTTATCCATATTCTCCACACTAATACCTGCTTGGGTTTTGCATAGAAAATAAGAGTATTTCTTGCATAGACTATGTCACTCTTGAACTTCAAGGGCTTTTGTAATGTTTCATATCCGTAGATCTACTTCCAGCTGTTTCAGCTTGTAACTGGCCCTGCCATGGAAATCTGATCTGGTCAAGAGCATCAAGACGTGCTGGAGTTAACAGGTATTTTAATGCATATCATTAAAATGGGTATTGTTAAGTTCAAAGCAAATAATTTCAAGAGCTTTACAGTGCAGGGTACATATTGAAGTCCATGCCTCATATGGGAAAGCCTATGTTCACTGTCTTCCTGTGCCAGTTCAGTGCACAGGAAGGACCATGCTCAATTAATGGCTCCTATATGTCTCACTGCTGACAGTGTGTGACCCTGTGGTACAGAGGTGTCCCCAGCACAGTGTCCAACTCCTGCTCTGATGACAGGCTACTTCATTCACTGCTGTGGTGCTCATAACTGCACCTCAATGGTAAATATTAAGTCATTCACCCTCACTGAATTATGAGAAATTGTCTGGTTTCTTTTTCATGGCCAGGTCACTGAGTTCCAGTGAGGCAGGCTGGGGTCAGTATCATGCAGAAACAATGGCAGTTCCCACTGCCTTTATCTGCCACCGTGTCTGCTACGGTCTCCTGCAAATCACGCTCAGATATCTCAGGAAACAGATACAAGAGAAGGAGGAACATACAGAGAGTTTCCACCAGTTTTCAGTGATTTTCCTAGCAATTAAAATGCTGTGGCATGAGCAGAGACAGAATTTTTAGGGCAATTTTTAGATAACTCTCATGATAAGACCATCTAATTTCTTCTGCATTTCTTGTTCTGCCTGTTGCTGGTAGGTCCTCTGGAATGGTGGGACTTGGCATTTTTGGATCAATCTCCCAATAGGTTTTTTTGCCCGCTGAATATTTCCAGCCACTAAGGTTGCCATGAGAGCTCCTTTCCTTCTTTTACATCCAGCACTTCCTCTTCCTTCACGCCTGACTTCTTTATAGAAAAGTTGTCATCTGGACTTCTAGGTCTGTGCCGCTTTCCGTAAACCTGACAGGGAGTGCCTTTATTTCTGGACTTGACCCCTGCACAGAGTGGCAGTAAATGCAGTCTTTCCAAAATCTTCCTCATGACAGCACCTGTAATTAGCACTACACACTTGCTATCCATCATCTTACCCTGAAAAAGGGAAGGGCTATACAAAAAAAATAGTAGTGCTCAGACACCATTGTAACACACATGAAGGGGTGGAACTACTGCTCTGTTGTTGTTTCTTGGCATATGAGTGTTTAACTTTTAAACTTTAACAACTTTCCCAGTGTTTTTGCTGTAATATATGCTGACATTGAGGTTTTAAGAGCCATGTATAGGAATTTGATATCTTTCACACCCATCAGAGTGGATGCAAGGAGCTCTGGCTCATCTGTGATCCCTGATAGAAGCCCAGCCAGCAGGACTTCTAAATCTATCTCTGCTTTGAAAGTAATCAGCCAGACTGTGTATACTGCTCATCCATCACCCCAATAGTTAGCCAGTCAGAAAGATTTTGTCTGAGGTGATCTTGCCTAACCATGTTCTTCTGTTGCCTTTAAATGCTTCATTCTTACTATTGCTATCACAGCATCGCTGGGATTCAGCAGAGATTAGGGTTCATTGTGCATCGTTCTGCTCTGCCACTGAGGAGGAGAGAGTGTCTGCCAGTAAGCACTTATGTCTAAATCAACTGGACAGACAAAGAGGTCCAGAAAGGGTGTAGTGTTGTTTCTCTTTGGAAGTAGAAGAATGAAATAGATGCTACCATAAAATCACACTTAAGGTCTGTAGTAGAAACAGATTTGTACCCTCAGCTTTTTGTTCACTATTTTACCATGAGACCATGCTTTTATTGTTTGCTCTGAGTCTAGAAACAATACTTTGGGGAAGTCCTTTTTTCTGTTTCCAAAAATACTGTTGCTATGTGTGATTTCATACTGAGTTTTGAAAACAGGCTTGCACTGTTGTCCTGTTAAAACACCTTTCTTGCATGCTTTGGATTCCTACATGTTTGTGCCTGTTACCTTTTAATATAAGATGTGCATGACTTTCAAACACAACGTGACAGCTCAGCTGCAGCCTCTGCAGAGATCTCTGCAGCGACCAGGATGACCTTGAGACTGCACTCTGGTTAGTTTGATTGCCTCTAGGCCTCCAGCAGCCTAGAGGAAACAAGCCACAGTAGAATCATTTTTCCCTCTAAATAGCAGTTCAAACTCAATAAAACCAAAATAATTAAGTTGGAAGTAACAATCAGTAAAGCAGCATCGTTTTAATTTGGAAAAGGAAAATTTTAAAGGAAATCTCATAAGATGGGGTTTAGTGCATTTATTGGTAAAGATAATAAACCCTCTCCCTTTTATACATAAAAGTTATCTTCAAAAAGCCATTATATTCCTCCCAAACAAGGAAGTGCATGTTTTTATTTTTGTAGTTATAGCACAGCTGTGGGCTGTATTCTACTTTGTGAACCAAACCCCAAATCTACTCCCTTCCTTTTAAAAATGTAAGTATCAGGTGGCTTGAAATATCATTAAGAGATTCACATTTGAACACAATAAAAACTTTACTCTCTTTGATGACCAAGATATAAAGGGATTACCAGATTATGTATGCATTGGTAGCTCTTGTGATTTTATCATGAGTCCCATTATATACAATTATTTTTTTCTGGAATTCCCTGATGTCAAATCTCAAAATTGATAGAGGTCATAGCTTTTACCATGAATAAAAAATAAAAATTACTCTTGCTGCTGTGAAGATGAAAAAAAAGGCATAAATAATTTCCTTAGTTGCATTTAACATAGTGGTATCTACAATGTAACTCAAAAGTACATTGCTTAGAATTTTCTTTTTAAGACAATCTACTGAAGTATCAAAAATTTATTCCTGGCTTTACACTGTCAGTGGTTAGCTGTTCTGCAATCCTTTTATGCTACAAACACAGAAAAACAATGGCAAAACAGAAAAACATGGAGAAAAAGTTCAGCTGTCCCACAACAGCGCCCTGAGAATCTGCAAGTCTTGTTGAAGTGTCATGTGCTTATAGACCCATCTGGGGCAACATATTTGACTTTGGGATATCCTTGCTTTCTCATCTAGCGAGATGTGGTCCTTATGGGCTGAGCTTGCCTGCAGTCTTTTTCCCTCCTCCTGCCCAGTGAGTCAGGTATATAGGGAAGCATAAGTTATTTGCAGGGTTCACTGCGGGCTGAGAATGCTGGGGACCTCTTTATTGAAGACACTCATGGTAATTCATTGATCTGACCCAGATGGTGCTCTGTGTCCAGAGTCAAGAAACATGTCCTGGTTTTCTTCTGCCTCCTGTTTACCACAGACAGAAATAAGCTCTGCAGTGTGCACCTTTCGTTTGTCTTCTCCTTAGCCTTTCTCAGAGAAGCCTGTAAAAAGCATTCCTATGTCCTTTTGGGGAGTGATCGTCACCCTTAACTCTTTCAATGGTGGTAACAGATTGTTTTTGAATGAGCCATCCTAACTCTACCAGGTTAGAATCCTCATGGTTAACATTCCTTGTTCTCATTGATAGAGTTTGGAAAGGTTATGCCTGAGAGTATTATGCCACTGCCCATAAGTGTGTGCTGCCTACATACCAACAACTTGCAAAACACAATTGTACCCTATAAGTGTGTTATGTGACTAGGGCAAGCGAGGTCTGGTCCTGTATGCTGTTTCTATGCTGTCCTGCTCATCATTTCTGAGATCTATGTGAGAGTATGATACCACAAGTTTGTAATTTTCAAACTTAAACAAAGTATTTCCTTGAATTGGTGACCAAACTAATTTTTATGACATGTCATTTCAGTAAGGACATTGCTTTATTTCACAGAAGGGTTTCCCATAGATAATGGTTGTTAGTTGGCTGAGTTGAAATCTGACAGGATTAAGGAAATCTAAACTGACAGCTGGTTTTGTGCAAGGAAGCATAATGTGGCTGTTGTTACAAGAGGCAATATGGGATGTTTGTGCACAAATGGATGACAAGAGGGCTAGCTCTTAGCTGTATATGTAAGTGCAGCTTAGCAGTTAAGGCAGGGATAACTGCCTTGCAGAGAAAACATGTGATTTTTCATCATGCGCTGTTTGTTGTTATGAATATGATTATGTTTTTATTTTCACTATAGTTGTCAGGAACAGATGTTTGGATTCTGGTCAAAATAAAAAGGAGACATGCTGCTGACTGTCTTAAAGAGAAGTCAAGTCAGCTCACAACTAAAGAGTGAGGATCCATAGCTAAAGGAACAGATTGCATCTCTACATACCAATCCAGCTCACAGGTATTTATGGTTGATATAATAGAAACAGTGATCTACCAGAAACAGCCACCTCAGATGCTCATGTTTCATACCGTAGATCTTAGAATTTATTTTCTTCAAGCAAACTGCTCAGCAACTGCTAAGCATAGACATTTGAAAACAAATGCAGTTTCAATAGGGCCACACAGCTTAGCACTCAGAGGCACCGCTGCCACTGCTGCTGAACTCAATAGGCACTGATGCAGCTACCAGCGTTGAAGGTGTCTGTCTGGAAACACAAAACATTTCTCAAGGATTTTTTCAGTCAGGAGAGATTTTGCCATATCATTTGAGCTCACAGCAGAAAAATCTCAAAAATTGCATTATTACAGCTCTGTGTAAAATCACAGGCTGTGCTTCAGCACATTTGGCACAGGTTTTACACTACTGCAACTGTGATGAATACCCCGAAGTAACATTTAATTTCCATCAGCAACTCTGATGAATACCCAAAAGTAACATTTGATTTCCGTCAGTGTCAGAGAGAACATAGCTGAGCCCTGGATTCATGAAGTGCTCAGCAGAATACTAATAATGTTTTGGTGACACTGATATGATGGAGTCATGAATGTACTCACATGGGACTTACACTTGTCAGTATTTGCTAAAATAAAAATGGAATGTATTCAGAAGAGATGAAAGCAGAGGAATAGGATAAAGGTATGATGGTAATAAATGCTGAAACCACAAGAGTTGGTGATTGGCATAAACTGTGGTGTTGGAAAGAAGGGCAGAGGACAAAGAAAGAATCAGGTGTTCCTTTGCCAGTGAATGCTATGGGTCTGCAGTGAATCTTGATCCTGCTTTGGCATGGTTGACACAGCTACCTGGCATCATATTCAGAGTATCACAGAATGTGAGGAGCTGAAAGGGACCTCAAAAGATCATTAGTCGAACCTCCCTGCCAGAGTAGGATTCCCTAGACCAGACCACAGAGAAGCGCATCCAGATGGGTTTTGAATATCTCCANTCATGGAGGGGCCCAGAACTGCACACAGTTTCCAGATGCGGCCTCTCCAGGGTAGAGTAAAGAGGAAGAAGAACCTCTCTTGACCTACTAACCATACCCCTTCAAATACACCCCGGAATCCCATTGGCCCTCCTGGCCACAAGAGCACACTGCTGCTTCATGGTCATTCTTCCATTTACCAGGACCCCAGTTTCCTTTCCCCTTCACTTCTCTCCAGCAAGGCAGTCCCCAACCTATCCTGATCCACGGGGTTGGTCTTTCCCAGGTGCAAAACTCAACACTTGACCTTCTTGAATTTCAATCAATTTCTCCATGCCCAGCTCTCCAACCTGTCTAAGTCACGCTGAATGGCAGCACAACCCTCTGGCATGTCAGCTGCTCCACCCAGTTTAGTGTCATCAGCAATCCAGGTTGTCATTGAATAGATTGAAAAGTACCAGCCCAGTACCGACCCCTGATGAACTCCATTAGACACCAGCCTCCAGCTAGATTCTATCCCATTGACCACGACTCTCTGACTTCTGTCCTTCCACCAGTTCACAATCCATCTCACTACCCAATCAGCCAGACCACACTTGCTCACTTTAGCTGCAAGGATGCTGTGGGAGACAATGTCGAACGCTTTACTGAAATCAAGATANAATTACAGAGACATAGTGGGACTGCTTATACAACTATCTATCATCTATCCACCTGTTTATGTCCTTATCAAAGGCTATCAGGTTGGTCAGACATCACTTCCCCTTGGGAAACCCATGCTGACTGCTCCTAATGACCCCATTAGCCTTGATAAGCTTAGAAACAGAGTCGAGGATGAAGTGTTCCATCACTTCTCCAAGGATGGAGGTAAAGCTGACTGGTCTAGAGTTACCCAGCTCCTCCTTCTTGTCCTTTTTGAAGACTGGAGCGACGTTTGCCTTCCTCCAATCCCCAGGAGCCTCTCCTGTCCCCCAGCTCTTACCAAAGATGATGGAGAGTGGCCTGGCAGTGATTTCTGCCAGCTCCCTCAGCACCCGCTGGTGCATCCAATCAGGTCCCATGGATTTATGGATGTTGAGATGGTTCAACTGCTCCCTAACCCAGTCCTCCTCAGCTAAGGAAAACTCCTCCATTTATCCTAACATCATCTGGGGACTCAAGGGTCTGAGGCTCCTGAGGACAGTCTCTAACAGTACAGACAGAGACAAAGAAGGCATTCAGTAACTCCACCTTCTTTGAATTGTCTGTTGCCAAGGTACCCACCTCATTCAGCAGAGGGCCTACATTGCCTCTAGGGTTAGTTTTTCCTGCAATGTATTTGGAGAAGCCCTTCCTATTGTCCTTGACCTCCCTTGCAAGGTTTAATTCCACAGAGATCTTAGTTTTCCTAATTGCCTCGCTACAACCTCTGGCNAACCTCCTAGACTGGGAATGGCTGGCTGAGCAGGCCTTCTGGCAAACAGCTGGGTAGTTCAAATCCCCCATAAGAACTAGAGCCTTTGATTGCAAGGCTACAGTCCGCCTCCTGGAGAAAGCCTCATCTGCTTCCTCATCCTGATCAGTTGGCCTGTAATGGACACCCACAACAGTATCACCCATGCTGGCCTGCCCCTTAATTTGCACTCATAAACTCTCAGCTCTCCCCTCATCCACCTCTAGACCCAACTGAATACATTCTAGTTGCTCTCTCACCTAAAGATCAACTCCCCCACCATGCCTTGTAGACCTGTCTTTCCTAAAAAGGACATAGCCATCCATGACCACATTCCAGTCATGAAAGCTGTTCATAAGGAAGTCCAAACAAAGTAATCCAGGGCATTCTGGGCAGACTGAATCCCAGATTGCCTTAGGGGTGTAATTTGGACTTCTGCTGCTCCTGCTGCTGAGTGCCCTGGAAACAAAGTCTTTCCTTAGCATGGAGTGTCAGGTACACCACACAAGCCTTGTGCAATTGTTGGTCAGAGAGCTGGTGTCACCAAATCTGAGATATCCCTTCCCAAGTAAATGAGAAAGAAGACCTTGCAGGAAGAACCCAAGATAACCTCATAAACCGAAGTCAAATGTGCTCACAGAGCTGCTGTCCCAAGAAACTTAATCACAGGACTTTCATGTCTGGCCATCCTGGGGAAACAGTTTGCTTCCAGGGTGGGAATGGAAGGGTAAAGGGGAGAGGACTGTCTACTGTCTTGTCTTGCAGCTCCAGAGTTGGAGGCAACTCCAGTCACCCTCAGCCATGCCCTACAACAACATCCTTTGTGTTGATGTATCAGACACCTTGGTTGTGAGCTTTGCGGTTTATGCTGCTGTTTGGGATAGAGATATAACACTGGTTACTTTCACACTAGCTGACAGAAACTTAGGAGTAAGGAAGATTTGAATATACAAAAAAAAAAAAATCCAAAACCAAGAGGCAAATCTGTTTGATGTAAACCTCTAGTATCATACAGGTCCCTTGGAGTCTTATTTTGTTTCTTAGCAGTTTGTGGATCCCTTATTTAGTATGCATTCTACTTTCTTGTGTTGAGCTTGCTGGATAATATATTTTGATCTTTTCCTATAGGAATATTCTCCTTTCAAAATGCTGCATTTCTATGTTAACATAATCTGCTCACTCTCATTAACTCAAGTTAACAACTGACCACAGTTGATCCAGCTGCTTCATATACAGAGGAAAAAAAAAAAAAGAAAAGCAGGTTATCTTGGTTTTCTTACTAATTTTGATAGTAAAATGTGCATGCATTAATAATACATTAATATGTTCTCTTTCACTGAAGTAAGGAGCAAAAGAGCAAATGTCTGAGATTAACATTTAACTCTGAATACAGAAAGTGTGCTAAAAGCTTATTTGAATGATACAAGTGCTGGAGAAGTGTAATTCAACTCGTTATTTTCAAACCAAAATCTTGCTGATATTTTTACAGCTAAGCCTTTGCAAATCATTTTTGAGCATGGGTCACTGAAGTTGAGAAACCATCCAGACTTGCTACAAATGTCAACAAGTGCCAGGAATTCATGTAGAAGCTAGAAGGACCCATCAACTAGTTTTGTTTCCTGAATAAACAGGCTGTGTGAGAACCAGGATATAATGTTAGGGATGGCAGCCATTTTCTGCTTCATAGGCCTGACTGAACACACTTTAAAGAGAAAATGCCAGTTCACTGGAACTGATTTATTCCACTTTTTCTTGTTTGCTGCTTGTCATGTTCACCAACAGGGGTTCTCATCCAGACTTCAGCTGGGAACAGAGATACAGGCTGGGTTCATGTGGTCCACATCGGGCCAGTACATTGGGTCATGGCACTCAGTTACCCCTTGAAGCCCAGCAGAGTTCAGCAGGTGTGAGTTATTTATTAGCTCCAGAACTGCACAATAATGTCTCCTGTCCATCCCTAACAGACAGAAAAACAGTTTTGAAAGCAGCCTGCTTTCCTCCTGTATCCCTTGATTTGCTGTTCCAGTAGGCACATATTTCTGATTTTACAAGCACCCACTAGTTTCTAGTTTCTCTGGGTTCACCTTTGAATCAATGGGCTCATTTTCCTTCTTTACTTGATTAGGGATCCCACTGGATTCAAGTTTTGTTGTTTTTTTTTTTCCCCATTGCAGTCAACTAAAGGCCAGGATCAAGATCCTTCTCTATTTTTTCTCCAATATATGAAAGCTGTATAAAACCTCCTAAGTTTATAGGGCTGTGAAAAATAACTTAACTCTGGGGTACATTACAGATTTAAAATACGAAAAATGCAGAAAAATTAAGACACTACTTTAAGACTCCCATTTGCAGGTCAAGTCAGTGTATTCTCTAGACCTAGGAAGAGGGCATAGCTATTATAGTGTGCAATTTATATCATTGGATAACTATGCATTTTATACTTTGTTTTATGATAACTTTTAAATGAGTAGTCAGTAACATTGCAACAGGAAAGAAAATTATAAAAAGTATATATAGCTTGCCTAAGAATCAACACCCCAAAATTCAAACAAAATTCTAACACTGAAAAAACTATTTATACTGTACTGCCTATCTTAAACTTTAAAGCACAAAACTGGTCTAACATTAGAACAGAAATATTTTAGCAGTAACTTGAAATTTAAACAAGGTTTATGTAGAAGGAGTATCTGACAATATTAGGTGATTTAGGGCAAGGTTGTTCCTTCTGTGTTGAAGAAAGCTTTCCAGAATGCTGTTATAATTATTTTAAATGAGTATAACATTCACTGATGTGGGAACTTAACTTTTTTCTGTGTATGGCATAAATAAATGAAGTGAGTGATTTTTCAGCAAACAGCTGGTCAGTGTAAGGGAGGAAGCAACAATGGAACATTCTTGAACAGCAGGTGAATGGTGGGAAGGAGGAAAAGAACAATAGCATCAGATTTTTTGACAAATTTAAGTTTGAGTAGAGGCCTGACTACCAAAAATTAGTGCAGATTCTCAGTATCCTTAGCCAAATTTAGCATTATTGGAGGATTAACTCCAACATTTTTCTGGTTCCGTAAGACACAGAGAGAACAGAGTGGTTTCCCATAGGTGTTGTGAGAGGATGTGACATCCTTCTACAAAACTTCTGGATGACACCAAAAAGTAATTTCATCTTCCTCTTCCACTTGTGCAGAAAGATTTTGGAGACTCCTCATAGCAGAGGCCACCACTATTTGTATGAGCTTAACTGAGGTCCCTAGGGACACTTCGACACCAAATACAGTAGCAGTAATCTCTTCTCAGCCCCCAGGGAGGGCAGAGCAGCCCTTGAGCAGTCAGTAGCCACATTCCCTCGTGCTGTGCTTTGACAGATACGGTGTCGTTGGCGCTTCAACCCCTCTCTCGCAGCTAGGTGCTCCCACTGGGTAGGTGCGGGACAGTGCTGGTGCTGGGTACTCAGCGAGAGGCTGAGCTGGGAGGCCCTGACCTCTGGTGGTCAGGAAAGAACCCATGCCGCTTCTTCAACAGGGACAGGAATGGAAA
>VWZX01007182.1:175-63059 GCA_013399015.1 Galbula dea
GTCAATCAGCACCCCCAGGTCCTTCTCTGCTGGGGAGCTCTCCAGCCACTCTTTCCGTACCTGTAGTGCTGCTGGGGGTTGTTATGACCAAAATGCAGGACTCTACATTTACCCTTATTAAAACTCATCCCATTGGCCTCTGCCCATTGATCCAGCCTGTCTAGGTCCCTCTGCAGAGCCTGCCTACCCTCAAGCAGATCGACACTCACACCCAGCTTAGTGTCATCTGCAAACTTACTAAGGGTGCACTCTATCCCCTCATCCAAGTCATCAATAAAGATGTTGAACAGGAGAGGCCCCAACACTGACCCCTTCGGGACACCACTTGTGACCAGCTGCCAACCGGACTTGACTCCATTGAGCACAACCCTCTGGACTCAGCCATCCAACCAATTTTTTAAAAGACGTTATTTTTTAAAAGATGTTATTTGCTGTTAAACTAAACAGATTTAGAATTAATACAGAACAGATTCGTATTTCATATATGAACTAATGATGGTGATGTTTTATGCTGGGAAGAAGATTTTCCTATTAGTATGTCAAGGTGTGTAATTGGATTTGTGAAGATCCCACATGTGTCAAAGTCAAAACATTCACAGCATTGCAAGTTTTGAATCTACCCAAGTTTTCAGTTAAATAGAACACTAAATTTAAGCGTAGAAACAAGGGAAAAATGCTGCAGAACTGCACAAACCAAGTGCTTATATGATTTCTGTCTTTATGACAAAAAGGGAGAATATGTCTGTCCTGGTTTGGGTTAGAACAGAATGGATTCTGTTCCATGACTTTGTTTTCCAGCTGAAGCTCCTGTAAGTAACTGCGTTTCTGAAGCGGGCAGTATGTTTTCAGAAACCCTGCCTGCCTCCAGCAGTGATTAGGCCCAGTGTTTGAGTTTACTGCTGAGGGTTGGTGTGTAAACCAGGGCCACTGCTGAACTTTTTTTGTGTCGTTGGGGGGCGGGGGTGTGCAAAGTAAAAGTCTGCACCTACAGGAAGAAGCAGAGAGGACAGGTGACCCTAATCTGACAAAATAAGTATTCCATTCCATACATGTCATATACTCGATATAAAGCTGAGGATCATTTTCCTCTGCTCTCTCGTGCGCTCTCTCTCTCACTTCCTTCTCTTCTGCATTTCAAGGGCCCATCTTTGCTGCTTACCTCTGCCTTTCCATCCTGAATCCAGCCCCTGAATCTGATTCCCATCTGATGCTGGATGCCTCCTGTTGCAGAATCAGTGGGGACAGTGACATAGTTGCCATCAAGGGGTGTTTGGGTTTGATGCTGGTTCTATACATATTCGCATATATATATGTATATAAAATCTACTGTTACTATTCTCATTAAAGTAGCTGGTGTTGTTTTGTTTTCCAATCCATAAGTCTCTGTATCTCTCATTTCCATTTCCCTTCCCTTGGCAGGGAGGGAGGAAGAGGGGAGTGGTGGAGAATGACCGTTGCTGGGTGGCGGTCAATTCAGCCCTAACCCTAGATGATCACAATGTCACATGTTTCATTATTCTGAAGCAAGGGCAGACTATTTGACTTGATAAGGGGAAATACTTTTTTCACCATGTGTGAATGTTTACACACTGGAACATGTTCCTAGAAAAACTCTGTTCTAGATTAAGTTGTTTCTGTAGTTCAGAAAGGGCGTTAACAAATTCCTTTCCACAGTGAATAGGTCAGACAAGACAAGTCCATTATCTGTTCATGGTTTATAACACAAAGACATTTTAGCTAATATTTGCATTCTTATTTTACATTGCCTTCTAATTGACCACCTTGACTTCCCTGTTAAATAAATCTTGATTTAGAATAGTCTTCAGTCAAATGCATGTCTTTGGAGGTGACTCAAATTAAAAATCAAAGCTAAGCTTTGCCCTTAGGACTTGGGTCCTACGTCTGTTAGATAAGTTGAACATATTACCATTATGCCACCTGCCACGTGCAGAAGCAGTAAAGACCATTATGGTATCTTTATGGTGATGGCATTACTTATAGCCTTGACTTTAAGTGATGTACTTCCATTCTTGCTAGCATTGGCAGCAGTCCTTAATTATGTGTGGCACATTCATTCCATTGTCTCTACTAAGGGAAATTAAGAAAAATATCTAATGCAGGAAAAGTGAAGAAAGGAGGCCAAGTTACAGTGAGACAGCTCAAATTCTTGATCATGTACAAAAAGCTCAGTCATTATCTATCTAATAGTCTCATTTAGAAGACCTAGAATGGCAGAGAAGAAAGTGTGCAGTTGGTATTGAAGTATTAATCTGCTACAATGGTATTTCTGAATGTGATTCCTGAAGGTAAGATGTGTGGATCACTACTGATGGTAGTTAGTATTAGTATTGACAGAACTTTGCTGTGCCTCAAATTCTTGTTATGTTCATCTTGCTGCATTAAAAAGAAGCCCCCAGTAACAACTAGGTTGTAAAGGTTCAAAATAATTCAATGAAAACCTCCTGAGCTTGCACTCAACTGTAAGTTTCTCTGTATGCTACCCTTTCTTTTGATATGACACAATAAAATGTTTCAAAACAAATAGTTGACATATCTATTAATCTACTACAGTAATAGTCTGGCCTGAATAGAGTGACAACTTGGGATATCTCCTGGTTTGTAGGACTGGCCATATCCCACCTGTAGTTCTTCTGCAAGCGCATTTTGGATGAGAGGTGTCAGTAACTCTAAGGCCTGCTTCCTGCTTTTGCCAAAGCAGAGGATGGCAGTAACATCTACAGCCCATTCCAGAAACAAATTTCTTCTCTAAAGAGGACTGAAGAAACCATGGTCTCAGTTAGCAGATACTATGCTCTAATCAACTAATTATGCAGTCTCCACCCCTCCTCAGCTGGTAGTCAGAACTGGGCTTTCAGACTCAGCTCTGTGCAAAGTGAATACAGTCTCCTTTTGCCTAGCAAAAGAGAACAGTCTTTGGAGCAGAAAGAAAAAAAAGAGATTAATTCCTTCCCATATTCACACTCAGTGATGTCATAATCACAAGGACACATGAAGCTTTCATTCAACTTCACTTTTTTCCTGGCTATTTGATTTTTGGCTTCAGAGGGGTTGAACAGTAGAAATTACTTTCATTTAAGACGGTCTGGAAGTTGTAGGATGCCAATCCCATTCACACACAAGGCAAAAGGAGGTACTACCATCAGCATTTCAGTTGTCCAGGATCCTGAGCATATGGAAAGACTTCTCTCTTTCTGGATCCCTGCACTCTTAGAGACAGAGACATGCTAAACTGGGTGGCAATTATGTTGCATTAGAGTCCTAGTTCCCCGAAAAATATCGATGTAGAAAGAAGGTCCTACATTAGGTGGATTAGGTACTCATTGTCACTCTTACAGACACTGTGCAGTGCACGGGCTGTTGCTTGCCCCAGGTCAGCCAGGGCACAGTTCACTTAAAGATGAAAGGCCATTCTAGGGAGGCGGGTGTTGGCCTCTTCTCCCTTGTGACTAGTGACAGGACTAGAGGGAATGGGCTTAAGTTGTGCCAGGGTAGGTTTAGATTAGATATTAGGAAGAATTTCTTTACTGAAAGAGTGGTAAGATATTGGAATAGGCTGCCCAGGGAGGTGGTGGAGTCACCATCCCTGGAGGTTTTTAAGAAGAGGATAGATGTGTTTCTTCAGGGGATGATTTATGGATAAGAGTAGTGTAGGGCTATCGGTTGGACTGGATGATCTTGAGGGTCCTTTCCAACCATAATGATTCTGTGATTCTGTGATCAGTGTTCCAGCAGGAGAAACCTCACTGTCTGCACACCTGACTTCCTCCCCCAGGTCTATACTTCTATTGTTGCAACAGTGACCTAATTTTACCCCTATCAGGAATTTTAGTTCCTGTCTCCTTTACCCCATCTAGTCCCTGGATTTCTTATGCCAACTAATTCAGAAAACTTTATATGTAACCCATGAATGGTTCTATTTTTTTCATGTCCCTTTTTCCATCAATGCAATCTAGAATATTCTCTCTCCTTTCAGTATTTTTCCTCTCACACCAGTTAATAAGGAAATGATTTAATGATCCTTTTAAAATCTATTTCAGAGATCCACCTAGGAACTTTTAAATTTAAGAGATCGACCATTAGCTTGTGTAATGATCTGCAAGAAATTCTGAAAGTACTGATGATGAATAACCATATAAAGACACAGTATGAAACAGTAGGAATCAAAATGTCCAGAAAACATGCCACCATTTTCAATTCTGTAATTATCATAAAATTACCATGTTAGCAGCTGTAAAGGTCAGCCAGATAGTGGGGTTCTTAGAAGTGACACTGGGATCATACACACGTTTGTACACACACACACAGAGTGCACTGCATATATCCACAGTCTAACGAGAAGCATGGGTGTACAGAGAATAGGAAAAGCTTTGTCAGGTTTAATCTACTTAAAGCTGGTATCAGCAGCAGTGTCAGTACCAAGGGCTTCAGAGTGGGCTTGCTACCTGTGCTTTATACAAGCCTCACATCCCCAAATCTACGACTGCTACTTCTTCTCTCTTAGTGGTATCAACAAAGCTAGATTGCTGCCACCTTCGGTACATCTGTATATGCTGCAGTCACACCTGACTGCCGTGATGTAGACACCAAAAAGCCTTTGAATGCCAGGTTTGCATACAGTTGCCACAACATGTGAGCTCCATCTGCTGCTTTCCAGTAACTTGGTACATCCTCCAGCCGATGGCAAATAAATCCTTTCATTATGGTAGAAAAGCATGACCTAGTGTAAGTAATTAGAAAAACAACTAGATGACTTGTTGTAATGATAACATTATTTGAAAGTAGTCATTAATTTGGCTGTTGAAGAATAGGAATTTAATAGATAAAGAGAATATTAGAAGTGCTACATCCTTGCTTTGCTGCCTAAACTTCTTTGTAGATCTTCCCATTAAGAATGAAAATTACACAATAAATAGTAATTAGCACTTTTTTTTTTTTTTTAAATGCAGCAATTTTGTTCGTTGGTTGGTTGGCTGGTTGGGGATTTTGTGTTTTTGTTTGCTTGCTTGTTAGGTTATTTTTAGATGAATAATACATTTGTGGATTTTGCAACTCTTTGGAGCAGCTATGGGAACCCAGTGAAGTTCAAAGACCTTTACTAAGGGCTACACACTATACTAAGTTTAAGTCTGCATGTGTTCAGGCCAAAACTACTTTACAAAAAAAAAGAAAAATAAAAATTAATGATTTTTTGTGCTACCTTTAAATGTTAAGATGAGACAAAAACATAAACATTTGATAAAAAGAGAGTAATATTTGAACTGCTTGAAAGAGTTAAAATTTGTATCCTGTTCTGAGGATATGAATGCACACACACAAATGCACACAGAGTCTTTACCAAATTTGTACAAAATACTAAAGCTTACTATGCATCTTACAAAACTGCCTCTAAAAAAAAAGTAACTAGAATCTTGTGACTTCCTCTTCCTTGGGCAGTGTTTTAATTCTCAAAAAGACCAGCCTTCACTGATAGTATCTCATACAGGAAAAACAAAACAGTCATGTGTTATTTCCAGTTAAACCAGTTATGCAAACTCAGTGTATAGATGAACTCACATCATCAACAGTTTAAATTGAAGAGATGAGAAAGCTATGCAATAGTGTTAATGCTTTTTAAACCCATTAAGTAGCAGCATGATGAGCTAAGATCTTTCTAAACCTACCAACATACTCTTTGCATTAAGGAGTTCAGTCTACAAAACAGCAAATGCTTAGTCTATCAGGTGTGTACCAACTTAACTACTGTTCTTTGTCAGAGTCACAATAAAATGGAAGAAAACTTTCAAAATAATCTAAACACAAATAAATACAAGTTAGAGACAGAAAAGTAGTATTTCTAATGGTCCTTATCGTAATTCTGGGAAAACAGATTACATAAAAGATTTCCCAATCTTAGCATCTTCCCAGTCTTAACAAATAAAAACTCAAGTAAATTGCTTATTATCTGGAAAAGCTCTAGCCGAAAGAATAAGTGAGGTGTGGAGAAGAAGAGAGAGGGACAGGTAGAGAACTGTTTGAAGAGCAAGTGTTTACCATTCCTGAATGGACTAAAATATGTGCTTCCCATACCATCTGTTTTGTTCACTGTCCTGCCCATTAAAGCTATTGCAGTAATTCAGACTCTGAAGAACTTACCACAATTTCTGTAGATCTGGTGCTAGTATACTAGATGTTTATAAACATGCATACTTATACAAACAGGTTAATTCCTTCCCCAAAGAAATGATATTTCAAGATGAGACAGCTCAGGAGCTAAGAACACCAACTTTAACTCTCTTACAACTAAATCCTCTGGTATCTTGCCAAGTCACCTTAGGTTTCTCACAGCACCTCCTAGACCAGAGAATTTCTGAAAAGATATATGATGTGAAATATTTTGAGAGAAAACAAAACAACTAAATAATAGCAGAGGAAAGCTCAGGAGTCAAACCACAATTAACTGTTGACATGTTTTTTAATGAAATGTAATGATTTGGACTGAATATGCGTTGCAATAGCATTACCCTTTTGTGAAATGTAAGTAGATTAATCAGTTTGTCTCTAATTTCTACTGTACTGTACATTGTAACTATATACTTGAAACACCAGAATTTTTGGTTTAATGTTAATCTTTGACAATAGAATACCACAAATTCTTCTTTGTAGTTCTCAGAAGGCTACTTTGGGGAGTTAATTGACTACTGTTGGAAGAAACTGAGGAAAATGCTGCTGTGAACTCAGTAGTTCTTAGCAACTATGAGACAGTAACCCCTTTGTCATGTTCAGTTGAAAGTAAAGACTGAATATACTAACTCTATATACGTTTGACCGTATTAATGGCACAATAATGATGATGCTTGTACAATATCCATTCATCAATTGTAGAATCATGGAACAGTCCAGGTTGGAAGGGACCTCAAAAGATCATGTTATCATGGATTTGCACTGAGCATGCTTGGGCGAGAAGGCTCAGGAAGGTTCCTGAGCTCCAGTCTTGGTCCTGTCCCTTTATGGGGCTGAGCCAACCAGCACCTCTGCAAAAAGTATATTTAGGGGGAGAAAACAACAACATAAGGTTATATGCACAGTTGTTTTTGTGTTGCAAGCTGGGTAGGGCATGAGAGAGAGAGAGAAAGAGAGAGAGAGAGGAAGAGAATAGTGCCCCCCTCCTACCCACCCCCGCCTCTCCCAGAAGAAGAAGGAAAGAACATGGGAAAATCCTGGAATGGCCTTTCCTTCAACACATGGCAAGGTTGGCAGCTGCCTTTGGAACCTCGCAGACAAGTTACCAGTGGGGAGGCCACAATGCCGCCCATGGATCAAGAAGAGTCCATGCTGGAATATGGAGCAGGGGACTCCCCCAAAGAGATGCCGAGACTCCAGGGAAGACCCATGGGGATGATTAGATCATTCCTTGTGGGAGTGGTGCCACATGGCTGAAGAGAAGGACAGTCAGGCCAGTGACACGACAGTGTTAACAGTTGGACTTGATGATCTTAAAGGTCTCTTCCAAACCAAAAGATTCTATGATTCTGTAAGAATCAGAGACATGCTGGTTCCATGTTTGCTGAGATGTACCAGGGCTGTAGGCAGAGCGGGAACATATCCTGTGCAAAGTGCAAATCAGTGCAAATCAGTGCAAATCAGTGCAAATCTTCCAAACCATAGAATCATCAGAGTTGGAAGGGACCCCAAAGATCATCTAGTTCCAACTCCCTGCCTGCCAGGGACACCTCCCACTAGATCAGGTTGCCCAGGACCCCATCAAGCCTTGTCTTAAAAGCTTCCAGGGATGGAGCTTCCACAGCCTCTCTGGGCAACCTGTTCCAGTGTCTCCCCACCCTAACAGTGAAGAACTTCCTCCTAATATCCAACCTAAATCTCCCCTCCTCTAGCTTACACCCATTACACCACTGAACCTTAATTCTTACAGTGCTTCTGGTTTCAGGCTAAATAATAGTTTAAGAATGTTTTGATGTGTAAATAAAGTGCTGTAGGAGACGCTGCTTCTGTCTGCAAAAAATTCTGAAATGCTGGCATGCTTTCCATTGGCATCTCCTGACTTTCTCATGTTAATCACCCATGAAGTTCAAACACCATTCAAGAAAGGGATCAGCAGCTTTTTGTGGACACAAAAAGAACTGCAGCTGAAGGCAGAAAAAACAGAAATAAAAACTGACCAAAAACCAAACCAAATTGAGACAAACAACAAAAGAAAAGCCAAAAAGCCACAATCCCTTCAAGAAAACAAAACCACACTGCAAGCTTTGACGCTGGGCATCCCCTTGCAGCACTCCTGGGGCAGCTCCCATCCTCACATCACCACCTCCCAACCCCACCACTTCCTGCCAGAGATGACCCTGCAGGTTGAACTAGATGACCTTTAAAGGTCCTTTCCAACCTAAACTATTCTGTGATTCAAAGGACTCCTTCATCAGAGGTGGTACCTCTGCTTCCTCTACTGAAGCACTATGAGGTACACTTGTGTGACTGACCAAGATATTCAAGAGACCTAGTGTTAATTGATGTGCTTTCTTAACCTCAGTATTAGGGCTGACAAAAATAAAGAATGGAAGAAACTTTATAGCAAATTTGTCCTTCATCCTTATATGCTCTCAGGACTGAAAACTCCAAGCTTTACTGGCACCAGAAGCAAATGGAGTAAACAAAGTGGCAAGCCATAAAAAAGCCGAGAGAATCACTAATATTTTCAGTGAAGATTTAGTCTGCAGTTATTAAGGATGCACTAGTTTAATATTACTCAGACTGATGTCAATATTGTTCAAGTAGATGGAATAGACAAGTCTCAATAACCACAACAAGAGCTCCTGTCACAACAGAATTATTTAACATTCAGAGTAAAAGCTACATGAATAGTCAAGGTTAAACCAGGATCTCAGTTACTGTGTATTCTGCTTCAGTGTCTTGGGGAGAGAAGGAAAAATAACTAGACCAAAATTTCCCCAGAAATTTACTGAAATGGCTGCAGGATGATTGAGCAAGAATATTTTAATGGAGCAATGAAACTCACCTTAGGTCTACATCTTTCTGTTATTGTTCAAAACCACACAAAATCAATGAGAAGCAATGAAATACCACTTACTTTATGCCAGCACAAACAATTCCTCCCCGTTTGACAAAGAAAACAACATCTATCATCATCTTTTCTTTTCAAGTTATAAAATAAAGAACTGACTCATAGATCTTGGGACATAATTTCAAGAGGAAATTTACTATGATCTATAAGTAACCTATGCCACAGAGAAAACATGTCTGTTCCTGGAGAGGGTCTCTGAGCAGCTCCTGAAAGAATAGAGTTGGTCAACAAGGAAATCCTGCTCTTTCTAAATCAGCAGTCAAAGATCTACCAGGATCTAATATTCACAATCTGATGTTCATGTTGGTCTAGTTTCACCTAAGGCATAAATGTTATGACACTTGGAAAAAGTGGCAAGGTATGAGATGTATTTATCTAAAGGACGTAATCTTTAAATAAACCCTGTATACATTTTTCAAAAGATATAAGCATTAGTCTATGCAGAAATACTTGCATGTTCTATGTAGGACAGATTGAAAGGACACAGGAGAACTGGAAAAAGTTAATAGAAAGGCTGAAAGTGTAGAACTACCTCCGCATAAGAAATAATTATGTGAAAACCCTTCAGCAAAGATTCCTAAGTGGGGACTCTCAGTCTGGAAAAAAAAGAGAAAACTGAATGAGGTATAGGACAGGGGTTAATAAAACCTGAGTGCATGGAGAGAGTGAATGAGGACTGACTGTTCACTGTGTGAACTTACTACAGTAAGTAGGTCTTTCTTCTACACAGTCTTTGGCCAAGTATTGCACAGTAATATTTTACATGCGTTTGAAAAGTGATTATGCAAAATCATAGAAGAAAAATTTGTAACCCGTCATTGCTTTAATCAAAGCCATATCAATCTTCAAATAATCAAATAGTGAAAAAAACATGAGAAAATTCATACGTCATTATTTTGTTACATGAAGTTGCCTTTGGTCGCTGCCAGAGACATTCTTGCTTTCTTTGCTGTGCAGTATGAAATTCTGAAAAATATTATGGAAGTTTTAAATATGTCCTGGTTTGGGTTAGTATAGAACTGATTCTGTTCAGTGATTTTACTTTTTATTTGAAGCTCCTCTGAGAAACTGCACTTTCTAAAACTAACACTAAAACCTTTTTTTAGAGACACTGCCAGCTTCTAGCATGGATAAGGCCTAATGTTTAGTTTTATTACCAGGGATTGGTATGCAAAGCAAGGTCACTGCTAAATCCTGTGTCTCATGTTGGGGGATTGCAGGGTAAAGACTGCACCTTCAGGGAGGAGTGGACAGAATAGGTGACCCTAAACTGACCAAGTAAAGTATTGCATCCCATATACTCCACATTCGATATATAAACTGGGGGTCAGCTTCCCCTTTCTTGGCTGCTAGATTATTCTCCCTTCTTGGTCTTCCTCTACTCCTGCACTTCAGTGATCCATAATTTCCTGCATCCAGTACCAGGACCCAGCACCTAAGCCTGACTCTCATCTGTTGCTGAGGCCTTTGGCCACAGTATCTGTGGTAACGTAGTTACCTTCAAGGTGGGTTTGAGTTCCGAATTGGGTTTTGTACATATTTGTATATATTTCATTTATCATTATTATTATTATTACAGTAGTTTTAGTTTTATTTGCCAGTCCACAAGTCTCTCTGTCTCTCTCTTATCCCCTTTCCCTTCCCGTTGGGAGGGTAAGAGGGAGTAACAGGGAGTGTCTATCATTCGGTTGGTGGTTGGCCTGGCCTCGACACTCTACAAAACATTACTATAAATATTTTATAAAAGTAGTGTATACTGTTTCAGCCATGTACCACAAATGGCAGATTTCCCTTGAGGTATGAATTGACCATTTTTTTTTCTTTCCTAAAAATAACAGGAATTTGAGCAGGAGGTGAGACAACATTCTGTATTTACTCTCTTGTTCTGATGTCTTAGACCATCTCAAAAAGATTGCAAATATGTTCATAAACACATGTTCCTATTCCAAGCAAAGATCTATATAGATACTGCATTGTTTTTCAAGACTTCCAATCATGAGATAAAATTAACCCCTCAAGTATTCTGGATCTTGTCTCTCAGTAGCTGTTTTTTGCCAGAAAATACCCACCAAACCCCAGTAGTTTGGAAGTATTGCAGGAGATCAGTCACTTTATAATGTATTTTCTCTTCCATTACTCAGCAGCAGGCGAGGGGGGGACGACACACCAACCATCCCAAATAAACAAAAAACATCAAAACCAAAGCCACCAACAAACAAAACAAAACCAAAATCAACCCAAAACCAAAGGAAAATAACCAGCAAAGTCAGCAGAATCAAAACAAGGATAAAATAAATTATTGAAGAAATGGGTATGGCATTACAGAAAAAAGTAAAAGTTCGTTTACCATAAACCCTCATAATTGTCCTTAATATGAATACATAAAATCTCATCTACTGACATGTGTGATGTGTGACATTCAGCATTAACTGGCTATGTAATGTGGGATAGCAAACTCAATTACCTGGGTGCCTTTATTTTCTAAAACCCTTTCCATTTCTATGAAAGTAACTTAAACTGCCATCTGTCATGTTGTCAAACTCTTTCCACAGGAATTAATTATTTCAAAATTTCTCCAATTGGAGACAGCTTGAATTATGTTTAAATAACACAAAAATCTAGAACTGACTAAAAACTCAACATCTAAGACTCGCAGAAAAATACCGCAGGTCACAAGACTTGCTAGGAATGCAAGAGTTAATACATCCAAAAGCTTCCTTCCACTCCAGTCATGCTCCAGGTTTTGGGATGCTTTTAATTTTAAAATTTCCCAGGTACAGGTAACACACACATCATAAAGGTTTTCTAAGACTTAGTTCCATGTTATACATTTTAACAATTTTTGATATTGACTCCTTCCTGACAGTTTTGCATCACTGAACTTCACTGACATTTACATGAACTAGAAACATAAGAATGATGAGTATTCCATCTGCTTACAATGACTTCACAGCTATAACCACAGACAATTTAAAACACAATTATTACTTTAAACAATATTACTTCATACTAAAGCTATGCCAGCTACTATTGAGCACAAAAACCACTCAATATCATCCCAAATATAAAAGACAGAATATCTGATGAAATAAAATGCACATGCGTGGAGCAAATCAACACTTTCAAAATGTATGTACATAAAATTGTTTAGACAATTTTTAAAATTCTATGATATATAAAGGCAAAGCTACTGAGGCATAGGTTATTGGGTCATTAGGCCAAAGGCAAGATTTATTAATAAAATATTATATATGCATCTACATGTCACATGCTATAAGCTGCTATAAGCAGAATTAAATGAGAAATAAACTAATGTAGACTCCTTCTCCCTAGACTAGAGGAATTATTGATGGGAAGCTCACATTAATACATGGTTCATTTCCCTCAATCTCTTAGGGAAAGAAGAGACCACTCTGCCCATCTAATGTACCTTGCATTTTAAAATGTTATGCTGTGAAGAGTATTGCTCTCTTGACACAGTTTCAGCACTGCATAAAAGCATGTATCACGGCATCCTTCAAACAAAGTAAAACCCCTTGAACTCCCAGTAGAGCCTTATTCAAGTTCATCTTTGCTGTATAGACAGACAGTCAGTGTGACCAAAGCCACTTAAGGTTTTGCTACCATTGAATACCACACAGACCCCCTCTGATCTCTATTAAGCAGACTTCATTACTGCCTGACAGAATCACATCCTTTTATCAGCTAGCTATACTCTTCAAATGATTGAATAACCTCCTACTTCTAGTTTCTTTCAGACATGGTATCCTCAAACTCTGTGTTTCCCTCTATGGGAACCTGGTAATTTGCAGAGACCTTCCTCATAAATTCTCTCCTATATCTTAATAAAGCGCCCTAGCCACTGGATGAGCTTTTGGGGTTTTTTTTCTTCCCTCTTGAAGTGATCTTTCAGAATCCCATTCTAGGAAAAACCTGCATTTCCTCCTGGAAATTAACTCTTTCCTAAAAATGTTTTACTAGTCTTCCCTTTCTCATCTGAAGCTGCCTCAGGGAGTCTTTCCGTATTTAAAAAAACGAATCTACAATTGTCTGTCAGAGGTTGTAGGAAAGCGACAAGGAAAGCTAAGGATTTAAAATCTCTGGAATTAAACGTTGCAAGGGAGGTCAACGACAATAGGAAGGGCTTCCTCAAATATATTGCCAAAAAAAAAAAATGCTAGAGGCCCACTGCTGAATGAGGTCTTGCTGACACATGATCCAAAGAAGGTGGAGTTACTGAATGCCTTCTTTGTCTCTGTCTATGCTGTTAGAGACTGTCCTCAGGAGCCTCAGACAGCTGAGCCCCCAGATGATGTCAGGATAATGGAGGAGTTTTCCTTAGTTGAAGAGACAGAATTAGGGAGCAGTTAAGTCATCTGGACATCCATAAATCCATGGGACCTGATGGGATGCACTTGCAGGTGTTGAGGGAGCTGGCAGAAGTCATTGCCAGGCCACTCTCCATCATCTTTAGTTAAGTCCTGGGGAACAGGAGAGGTGCCTGTGGATTGGAGGATGGCAAAGGTCACTCCAGTCTTCAAAAAGGGCAAGAAGGAGGAGCCGGGTAGCTCTAGACCGGTCAGCCTCACCTCCAACCCAGGAGAGGTGATGGAAAAATTCATCCTCAACTCTGTCTCTTAGGCATATCAAGGATAAGGGGGTCATTAGGGGTTGGAACTAAATGATCTTTAAGGTCCCTTCCAACCTGGCCATTCTATGATTCTATGACTCTATGATTCTATGATTCGGAGCAGTCAGCATGGGTTTACCAAGGGGAAGTCATGTTTAACCAACCTGATAGCCTTTCATGAAGACATAACCAGGTGGATAGATGACGGCAGAGCAGTGGATGTGGCTTATATTGATTTCGGTAAAGTATTTGACACTGTTTCCCACAGCTTCCTTGCAGCTAAACTGCGGAAATGTGGTGTGGTTGATTGGGTAGTGAGGTGGATTGTGAACTGGTTGAAGGACAGAAGTCAGAGAGTTGTGGTCACTGGGATGGAGTCTAGTTGGAGACCTGTGTCTAGTGGAGTCCCTCAGGGGTCGGTACTGGGACCAGTGCTTTTCAATATATTCATTAACGACCTGGATGAGGGATCAGAGTGCACTGTCAGCAAGTTTGCTGATGACACTAAACTGGGTGGAGTGGCTGACATACCGGAGCGTCGTGCTGCCATTGAGCAAGACTTAGACAGGCTGGAGAGTTGGGCACAGAGAAACTGAATGAAATTGAATAAGGCCAAGTGTTGAGTCTTGCACCTGGGAAAGACAAAATCCCATGTATCGGTATAGGTTGGGGGCTGACTTTTTGGAGAGCAGTGAAGGCGAAAGGGATCTGGGGTTCCTGGTAGGTGGAAGGATGACCATGAGCCAGCAGTGTGCTTTTGTGGCCAGGAGGGACAATGAGATTCTGGGGTGTATTAGAAGGGGTGTGGCTAGTAGGTCAAGAGAGGTTCTTCTTCCTCTTTACTCTAATCTGGTGAGGCCGCATCTGGAATATTGTGTCCAGTTCTGGGCCCCTCTGTTGAAGAACAACAGGAAACTGCTGGAAAGAGTCCAGCACAGAGCCACAAAGATGATGAAGGAGCTGGAACATGTTCCTTATGAGGAAAGGCTGAGGGAGCTGGGTCTCTTTAGCTTGGAGAAGAGGAGACTAAGGGGTGACCTCATTTATGCTTTTAAATATGTGAAGGGTGTGTGTCAGGAGGATGTGGTCAGGCTCTTCTCAGTGAAGCCCAATGACAGGAAAAGAGGCAATGGCTGTAAGCTGAAGCATAGGAGATTCCATGTGAATCCACGTAGAAATTTTTTCTCAGTGAGCGTGACAGAGTGCTTCAACAGACTGTCCAGTGAGGTTGTGAAGTCTCCTTCTACGGAGATATTCAAGACCTGTCTGGACTCACTTGTGTGTACACACGTGACCTGGTGTATGGAATCCTGCTGTGGCAGGGGGGTCGGACTAGATGATCTTTTGAAGTCCTTTCCAACTCCTAATATTCTGTGATAAGTTTCAGGCTATGTTCTCAACTTCTTTGCCCATACTTTTATTCTCTTCATATATCAAACCCGGAGGTATGTTTTCATAATAATCATCTGAAATACACGGCATGCCTCCATGATATGTAGGAAGTACTTTTCTGAATGGTGCAGAAGAAGAGCAAACTTGCCCAAAATGTAACAAAACAAGAGGTAACAGGATTGAAGAAGTCTTCTAAGATAATCATGTTCAGTTCATTTTGGGTTTCTTTTCTCTTCCTGGAAGCCTGATTGAGAACCATGTTGCTCTGTTGGTTTACTTACCTAATACTCCCAATATTATCTATGTAATTTATAACTACAATGAAAACAAAATCCACAATGCTAAGTCTGTCTTGTACTGACTGGGAAAACTGGGGCATTTTTTATGCCCCATATCATCAGCTGATTATGATAAAATTGGAATGTGTCCGAAGAAGGGCAATGAGGCTGGTAAGGGGTCTCAAGGATAAGCCTTATGAGGGGTGGCTGAGGGAACTGGGCTTGTTTAGCCTGGAGAAGAGATAGCTCAGGGGAGACCTTACCTTATTGTAGTGAGATCACTACAGGGGTCGATCACTTCTCCCAGGTTTCCAGTGAGATGTCTAGAGGAAATGGCCTCAACTTCCACCAGGGGGTCTTAGATTGGATGTTAGGAAAAATGCCCTCACAGGAGGAGTTGTTAGACATTGGAACAGGCTGCTCAGGGAAATGGTGGAGTCACTGTCCATGGAAGTGTTTAAAAAGCATCTAGATGTGGTACTTAGGGACATGGTTTAGTGGCATGATGGTGATAGGTTGACATATGGATTTGATGATCTTAGAGATGTCTTCCAACCTTAATGATTCTGTGAGTCTGTGATTCTGTGAATGTGTATTAAAACAATTACAGCATGTTCAATTCATTAGTCAAAAAGGTTTACTTATTTTCATCTGCTAATGTGATATTCTCAAAGGAAATAGCTCAGACATCCAAGATAAATGTGTCTTCCTTAACTGAAAAGCTGCTGAACGTGTTTTAAGATGTCAGAGGTCTAAGTTCTTACCCTGGAAGTACTCTAAGTAGTTTCCATTGTATAACAAAGATAAGGTGGCTACTTTTCTAAGAAAAAATAACAAGAAGGGAGTGTGCTTGCTTAAGGAAAAAAATGACATATTGAGAGTTAGACAAAGGACTGTGTGCCACACTGTTCTGTCATCACACAGACAAATCATGACTAAAAAACTCCAGAGAAAAGGAGTCCGGATACATATTCCTTTCTGGGAAGAAAATGTAAGAGATTTAAGTATTTCAAAGCATATTCTGTACTGAAAGAAACTACTAAACCCAAGCATTTTAGTCCAGCCTGACATTCATAAGGATTAAAAGAACTCTTGTTTTTCTTGGCAGTAACTATGACTGTGGTATAATAAAAGTATATCTTGGTGATGATGACAACTCTGTATATAAATACAGTTAAAAAGTGTCTGTAATTTTTGTATATTCAAATTGACATGTAAAAGAATGCAACCATTATAGAAGCAAATACAGCAGGGACACATTTTGCAATTCTGCTAATGTCAGGACTACACTAAAGCAGAACAGAGTGTGTCCTGGGGTTTTCAGGACATGCTTGAGGGAAAATATCACAAAAGTCTATAGTGCTGCCAAGGAGCATAATAAATTAAATAATTAAAAGAGAAACTCACAGAGAAAGAGGATCTGATATTCACTTATTATTGTTCCTCTTTTTTACCTGACCAGTGGTTTCCTTAAACCCACAGTAATTGAAGTTGTGGGCAGATGGAGTGGGCAGAGGGTAAATATGGCACAGCTATGCTACTTGTATAAGATCACTGAAAGGATTACTAGGAGAAAATGTATCTTCAGCTCTGGCACTGTGCAGCTGCAGTACCTGGCTCCCTTAAACCTCTTTTCTGCCTCTGGGTGGAGGGAGAAAAGAGGTGTCAAGGACTGAGGCTGGGCCAACCACCAACCCAATGACAGACTCTCCCTCTTAGCCCCTACCCCTGGGGAAGGAAAGGGGGTGAGAGAGCGAGACTTACTGATTTGAAAAGAAAACTAAAAATACTTTAATGATAATAATAATTATAAACGAAATATATACAAATATATATAAACCCCAATACTGAACCCAAACCCACCTTGATGGTAACTATGTCACTGTCACCACAGATACTGATGCGAAAGACCTCAGCAGCAGATGGGAGCCAGGCTCAGGGGCTGTATCCTGGTACTGGATGCAGGAGCTCATGGGTCAGATGGAGGGCAGAACAGACAGATTTGCTGATGATTGAAGCTCAGGAGAAGAAGAAGAAAGAGCAAAAGCTACCAAGGGGGAACTGATGTCCAGTTTTATATCAAATATGATGTATATGGTATGGAATACTTAGCTAGTCATTTTAGGATCACCTGTGCTGTTCGCTCCTCCCTGAAGCCTTTACCCTGCACCTCCCAAGGTGAGACACAAGATTCAGCAGTGACCTTGCTTTGCCTACCAGTCTCTGGTAGTAAGCCTAAACACTAGGTCTTATCACTGCTAGAAGCAGGCAGTATCTGCAAAAACACATTGTTAGTTTCCAAAAGTGCAGTTTCTCAGAGGAGCTT
Source organism: Galbula dea (assembly GCA_013399015.1). Lineage (NCBI taxonomy): Eukaryota > Metazoa > Chordata > Aves > Piciformes > Galbulidae > Galbula > Galbula dea. The sequence continues at coordinate 17,896 of VWZX01007182.1, forward strand.
TAACTGAGAAGTAAAATTGAACAGAATTAGTTTTATTCTAACCCAAGCCAGGGCAAAAGGAAACATGGCAGAGATTAATATTTTAAGAGTATAATTACAGAAATCACAACACTTAGTATTCCCATAATAATCCCAAAGTTGGAAAACTACGGATAGTTGGCAAGAAGGTTTTAGGACAGCACATTTCTAGAAAGAAATAAAAATAAAAATTAGTCTTCTAAATTAAGAATGCTGATTATTGTTCCCAGAAGAAGTCTTTCATGGCATCTTAAAAACTAGTACAGAGTCTTTGCTTTGGTGTAACATCTGCCTTTTAAAGAACTGTAATCTCAGCTTTCTATTTTTGTTCTCTTATTGCTGTGGTAAAAGACTTGTTTTTCTAAATCTGTATCCCATCTTCTGGCTGTGACCTAACCAATATGTCTTTCTTTTCGAGGAACACTTGTATCCATCTTGATGGATTTTACAATTAACACAAAGATGTCACTCTTGGTATTCATTAACAGTCTTCTGTCTACACCCAATTTAGGAATCCCTCAACATGACTGAGATAATGATTTAGAACAGGCAGATATCCAGCAGTTATGTCTTGCTGATATTTCTCCCACCATCATTACAAGCATGGAAAATTCACAGAAAAGACAATCAATTGACTGCTTTATAAGAAGAAGCCAGTTTAGAGTAGCTGCCTGAGTCTGCAAGGAACATAAACTGCTTTAGGTACAGCTGTTAATTTAACATGAAGCAACACCTCTATAGCAGAAAATACTGGATCAGTGTGTCTTATGTAAAAAACCCATGAGTTACCAATATGACATATTTTATTCATCTACACTTTTCTCCTTTTGTTGCCAGGGCAACTAAGTATGCACAGACTGACCATGATAATTTAGCTAGCCTGCCAAGCCACAATCTACTACTCATTTCCTGCAAGTGATAAAGTTTTTCTCTATGCTGCCTCATGGTCTACGATCTACGTTTTTGATCCTTGGCCAAGACAGATATTTCACCTGCAGAATGGTACACTCCACAACTGGCTTAGTAAAGAAGTCTCTTTGCTACTGGCACATCACCAAACCTGCCTGTTCTAGAATTAACAATTGTCCTTGTTAGAAGGCAAACAGCAGGGAACGCAGTAGCAAATGATTAGGGATAGAAAGAAGAAGCAATAAGTTTCCAAACTGATAAACCTACAGAAAGTCCTTGAGTGTGTCATGGAATCCTGGCCAAAACACCTTCAACATATACTACTTTAAAGACTTTTCTTAGTAAGGGACTTCCTGGTTCACTGAGTGAGTTTGCTGCAAGGGGTGTATTTTTATCAGATGCAAAAAGCAATCTGGCAATTCAGAATATGTACAAATCTCAAGCCCCACTACCACAATAAGATGCAGTGAAGACACAGACAACTCTTACCAAAGAACCAGATAAGGTGAGAAGTTAAAACCACATATGTTTAAAGTTAAAACCATGTATTATACCATATGGATATGGATATTTTACTCAGCTTCCTATACTTATAGGATCATAGGATTGTCAGAGTTGGAAGGGACCCCAACGATCATCCAGTTCCAACCCACCTGCCTGGCAGGGACACCATCGACTAGATCAGGTTGCCCAGGGCCCCATCAAGCCTTGTCTTAAAAGCTTCCAGAGATAAGGCCTCCACAACCTCTCTGGGCAACCTCTTCCACTGTCTAACCACCCTCATAGTGAAGAACTTCTTCCTAATATCCAACCTAAATCTACCTTCCTCTAGCTTACACCCATTTCCCCTGGTTCTATCACTGTCNATTCACATCCACCAGCACCTCCAAGTGTCTTTCCGCAGGGCTGCCCTCAAGCCAATCTTCACCCAGCCTGTAGTGGTGCTTGGGATTGCCCTAGCCCAGATATACTTAAGAGAACAGTGAAGGCTCCCTACACATTATTAACTATTGTGGCAGGCAATGTCTACCCTGGCTTACGGTCCACACTATGGGGCATTTAAGAGGGTTTGTGGGAGGAGACTATTCAAGCAACTGAGAACTGATAAACTCCATGCACACCACTTATACTGATAGTATTTCAACTTGTGGCTACTATACACTATTGTTGCTTATACCATGCTAATTATGCAATTGTGACCATTGCTTTTGAAAAAACAGATGGAATGCTTTAAAACCCCATCTATTAAGATAACACTGAAGGGACTAGCCAGGAGAGGAATGGGATTCATTCAGTTGAAATTCTCTTGTAGAAAAGATTATAGTAGTTTCTTGGTATCAGATGACACAGACAAAACACAAAGGTGATTTTAAGACACCTCTATGTTTTATTCTTCAAATCAAGAAGAATTATGTCAACATTTGAATCTTCTAAATGGTATTGCAGTCATCTTTGAGACTAATGTGAAGGTAGGTTTTTTGCAAGGGTAGAGTTATAGGATATACTATTAAATCATCATGGCTAGGCTTTGCGAATGAAGATTTGGGATGGGCTCTACCCACGTTTGTTGCAAAATTAAAACACAGAAGGACAGGATTAATCAACATTCCAGAAAAACATGGTTCTTCTTTCAGATACAAAGAGACTTTATCCTGCATTTCATTTTTCTACACACTACATTCCAGTGGGATCCAAAAAAAGAAACAGTCAGGGCTTGCTTTTTCACTTTCTGTCTACAGCAAAAACAAAGACAATATTTGTGCTGACTGACAAACAGCAGATAAGAGAAAGATACGGTATTATGCTTTAGTGCAAGCCACAGTTAGATCAAGTTAATTACAAGAGAGATTTCGGAACTTTGTAAGTCTTTAGCAAAGTTTTAACATGGAAAATTAACCCCCTTTTCTATCGGTTTGGTTTTATACTGTACCTTCAAGAACAGCTGCTTTAGAGAAAAATATTTAATTTGCTTTCCTGCCATCTTGTGGCTTAATCGCAAAATGCCCTGAAAGAGGTACAATTGCTGGTTTGTGAAGAGATTGTTCTTTAAATACTGTTTGGCCTAAGCTGTGCTCCAGACCACAAGCTCTCCTCCCAAAACATCACTACACCTTGCAACAACATGGATCTTCAGCCCAAAGAGTTTCTCCAACAACTTGATCCCACTGAAAGAAATTGTATTGACTAGCCCTGATTTCACAGCAGCGGCAATGGGCCACTCTGTCTTCCAGTGACCATTCCCCCTTGACCCAGGTCTGGCTAGGGCAGTGACAGTCTTACTGCATTCACATTTCTTATTTAAATATATTAGGTTGAAACTGATTCTGTGAGAAATTAGCTGAATTCCTGTCTAGCTCACTCATTAGCAGAGACAAATGTTACCAGTGCTATACCAATGAAACATGCAGGATTTTTAGCTATGCTTCTCACCATCTGGAAGGTTGCATTTGGAAATATGTATGAGTAATATGAATCCAATCGTAGCCTTTTGGGTTTATTTTTCATTTACAGGGAAAGGTCAAGATAGCTGATTTAATACAGCTCATATTATGAATACAAACATGAAATTCTAATGCCATTTTTGCAGTTATATGTGGGTCAACTATTACAAAATAAATAAAGACTTGCTTTCTTTCACCCTTTAATGAAAAATCAGGACATTATACATTTAATCAAATCCAGTCAAAAAAGGTTGAAGATCAAAAATGAAGAATATTAGAGGTTTTCTAGAGAGATATTTTTGTTGTGGGTTATTTTTTGACAAAACTGCAAGAATCACTAGCTAGCTGACTTTCTAGAATGGCTCCACTGACTGAACTGCCCAACAGTAAAATGAAATTCTTTGCTTTATTCATACCTGTGACATATTTCTACCAAAAAAATCCCCCAAATCAAAACAAAAAACAAACACAAACAAACAAACCAACCCATTTTTCCCATAATGGATTAGAAAGACCCTCCTATCACAGATGTAAAGTCGATTGGATTTAGTGGTCCATATGACACTTACTAGGTGAATTATATTTGCGTATGTTTTTAGCAAGAAATAAACTGTTGAGAGTCAGGATTTCACTGGTTGATGTTCCAAAAGAGTTAGACTTCTCCAGCAGTTTTCCTGCCAGTTGAAATGCTACCCTAGCCTGATTGAAAATGGTAGGAGTGGTTAAGGGCAAAACACTTCTGATGGTTTATTATTTAGTGAGAAGTCTTCTGGGCCATATTATTTCAGATGAAAAAGCAGAAGGTTTCAAGAAAAAAAAATTTAGTTAAATATCAGGCCTTTTGTATAACTTGCAGAATGCTTTGCAAGGGTCATTTCAAGACTGTGGTTTTCCAAAGCAGCTTCTTCTGGAATTTCAACTTTCAACTGTTCTTACAGCTGAGTTACAAACCTGGGCTCTAAAATTTTATTTCCCTGACACAGAACATGAATTGTGTGGTTTGAGAGGTGAAAAAAAAAAAAAAATCTTACGAATCAACCATAAGTGAAAAATAATTTCAGGATTTATCACAAGATCTTATAAGAAAGCTGTTGAAGCACTGGTTGGATGAACAGACAATGAGGTAGATTGAAAAAAATGCTGAACAGCCAGGCCCAGAGGATGGTGTTCAGTGGCACAATCTCTGGTTGGAGTAGGGTGCTCCAATTGTCAATACTGGGTCCAGTCCTGTTTCACATTTTCATGAACAAGTTGGATGATGGAGCAGAGCACACCTTCAGCAAGTTTGCTGATGACACCAAACTGGGAGGAGTGGCTGATATACCAGGTCACGTTGCCATCGTGAGGTACCTGGACAGGCTAGTGAAATGGGCTGACATGTACTTCCTGAAGGCCGCCCAACTGTAAAGCAGCTTGAAAGGAAAGGCCCTGTGGGGTACCAAACCGAATGTGAGCCAGTAACTTCTCATTTACTAAGCAGTGGTGAGGACACACCTGAAGTGCTGGGTCTAGTTCTGGGCTATTCAGTACAAGAGAGACATGGACATAATGGAAAGGGGCTAACAAAGTGCACCAAGATGACGAAGGGACTAGAGCACCTCTCCTAGGAGGAAAAGGTGAGAGAGCTGGAACTGTTCAGCCTGGAGAGGAGAAGGCTCAAGAAAGAGTTGTATGTAAACCCCTGAAGGGAAGACACAAAGTGAACAGAGTCAGGCTCTTTCCAGTGGTGTCCAGTGGCAGGACCAGAGGCAACGGGCACATGAAACACGGAAGCTTCCCTTTGAGCATCAGGAAACAGTTCTTCACTGTGAGAGTGACTGAGCTCTGGCAGAACTTGCCCAGAGGTGACGGAGTCTCCATCTTTGGATATACTCAAAAGCAGTCTGGAAATGGCCCTGGATATATGGCTTTAGGGGATTAAACTGGGTGACCTCCAGAGGTCCTGGCCAGACTCAACCATTCAGTCATTCTGTCATTCTGTGTGCCTGCAGCAAACAGTTTTAACAGGCTACAAAGCCAACATATTTTGTGCAACACGGAAGGCCTGGGTCTATAAAGTCTGAATCCTACCTTGAAACTTGGTGCCTGTGGAAAGGTCCCAAAACTGCATAACTCTGACATATATTGAATGTTTTCTACCTTTCTCAGTTAAAAGCATTGTATCTGGAAAAAAACAAACCAAAACAAAACAAAAATCCCAATGTTTTTAACTATATTTCCATATTACTATAAATTTAACATATATATATATATAAAAAACTATATTCCTTCCACTGCTCGAAATTAATAAGATTTCTTGCATTAGTGGGAGGGTTCAAGTAGATTTGAGTCTAATGTTCTGGTAATGCTGAGCAGAGGAAAAAGGAATGGTCAGAAGAAAGTAATGAAAAGCACAGTGTTCTTGACCAAATTGAGCACTGGTCTAGGAACAGATCAGTTGATCGAACAACCAGTCGTAGCACTCTTCAATATCCTGCAGAAATTACTAATCTGAAAAAAACCCAACCCAACACAAAATACATTAGTGGTATCTCAGAACTGTACTCCACAACATGCATTGGCACAGATATTGCATCTACTTTTTGTAATATAACTACTAAAAAAGACTCAAACTTGGACTAAAGAAGTTGATCTACCTTAGTAATCACTCTGTACTAAAACACTGTTGTCCCTTCACCAGGGAATAGTTTCGAAATCCAGGAAAAGAATGTTGCTTTTTCCTCAAAAGTGTTAAGCAATGCTATTTAGATACATTTTCCTTCTCAAAAAAGTTGTATGATGTTTGCCAACCCCTAAATCAAAGGGAATGAAGATTAAAATAATAAAGGATACCAGGCCCCATTATCTCTAGACTTCTACATGGGAATTCTCTGACACCTTTGCCAACGTTTGTACAAAGCAGAAAGCTCCTAATGAAGCAGGAAATTAGGAGAAAATCCCAGCTTTTGAACTTGTTTGTAGCTATTTATTAGCTGGTGAAAAGCAATTAGAAAACAGGAAACCTGGTAGCACTGATCTTGGACTGGCCTTTTTATTTCCAAAATTCAGAGCTGGTTCTGAAAAGCTGTACAAATTTAATTCTAAAGGGAGACATTGTATCTCCATGCGATCAAGCCAGCTCAACAACCAAGGAGTAGCCTTGGGAGGACAAAATGTTGTGTAAAATGTCTGGCAGAAAAAAACCCAAAACAAACAAAAACCCCCAGGCTTTTTCAGTAACTTTTTTAGAGTTCTCTGTGACACAAGTTATAATTATTTTTAAGTTTGAAACTATCAAACACATTATTAAGGGCAGCCTGTTAGCTTTAGAATCATAGAATACCAGGTTGAAAGGTACCTCAAGGATCATCCTTCCGTCTGGAAAGCGCACTAGAAACATTTAAATTTAAGAAATAGATTGGTCAGAATAACTTTAATGAGGCAATTGGGTGTTGTTTTGTCTTCTTCCAAGAGATGGAGTTCAGGTTTGATCCAATAAAATGCTTCAACACTGTTTTGGGTTGGAACCAGCCTGAGGAGCATCATGTAGGAGTGAGCACATTATAGATTAATGGTTCTGTACTCTTCTAAAAAAACAGAACTTGGCCCATGTTCTGGTTTAAATGAGAAAAGAAGCAATTCTCTCTTCAGTGACTACTTTTCAGCTAGGTCACTTTGAGGTAACTGCACCTTCTGAAGTTAACATCATATTTTTGCAGACAGTATCTGCTTCTAGAAGTAGTAATGCTTGATATTTGTAGTTGCTCTTAAGGACTGGTATGCAGAAAAGCTCTTGCTCATACTTAACTCTAGAGAAACCAAAGTCACTGCTAAATCTTGTGAACCATGTTGATCTGCCACAAATGAAAGATAAGTTTCATCTGTGGGGAGAAGTAGACAGCTCAGGTCACCAAAACCTAACCGACAGTGTGTTCCATTTCATGTATGTCATGTTCAGTATAAAGCTGAAGGATCACAAGGGTCAAGCTCTTTTCTTCTATGATCAGTGTTCAAGGAAGACTTCCTGTTCTCCTGTCTCCAACTTCAATCTGTGAGTTCCTGAAGTTGTGCATTCCTGAATCTTTTCCCCTTTTCCCACTGAGTACAGCCTTGGACTTCCCCCGTGCCTGCCCTGCATTGCCAGAGCCCTCTCCATCATCTTTAATAAGTCCTGGGGAGCAGGAGAGGTGCTTGGGGATTGGAGGATGGCAAAGGTTGCTCCAGCCTTCAAAAAGGGCAAGAAGGAGGGGCCAGGTAACTCTAGACTGGTCAGCCTCACCTCCATCCCTGGAAAGGTGATGAAACACTTTATCCTTGACTCTGTCTCTAGGCATATCAAGGATAAGAGGGTCATTGGGAGCAGCCAGCATGGGTTTACCAAGGGGAAGTCATGTTTAACCAACCTGATAGCCTTTCATGAAGACATAACCAGGTGGATAGATGACAGTAGAGCAGTGGATGTGGCTTATATTGATTTCGGTAAAGTATTTGACACTGTTTCCCACAGCTTCCTTGCAGCTAAANTGAGCAAGACTTAGACAGGCTGGAGAGTTGGGCACAGAGAAACTGAATGAAATTGAATAAGGCCAAGTGTTGAGTCTTGCACCTGGGAAAGACAAAATCCCATGTATCGGTATAGGTTGGGGGCTGACTTTTTGGAGAGCAGTGAAGGCGAAAGGGATCTGGGGTTCCTGGTAGGTGGAAGGATGACCATGAGCCAGCAGTGTGCTTTTGTGGCCAGGAGGGACAATGAGATTCTGGGGTGTATTAGAAGGGGTGTGGCTAGTAGGTCANTGGTTGTAAGCTGAAGCATAGGAGATTCCATGTGAATACACGTAGAAATTTTTTCCCAGTTCAGGTGCCAGAGCACTGGAACAGACTGCCCAGAGAGGTTGTGAAGTCTCCTTCTGTTGAGATATTCAAAACCCACCTGGATGTGCTTCTGTGTGACCTGGTATAGGGAATCCTGCTGTGTCTAGTTGGACTAGATGATCTTTCGAGGTGCCTTCCAACTCCTAATATTCTGTGATTCTGTGATCAGTGGTGAAGTGATCAACATTGGAGAAGTTCAGTAGTGGTTTTGTTTATATTGGTACATACTAAATTATTTTCTTGTTGATGTGTTTGATAATCTGCACACATTTTGTAACCTCTAACACACTTGCAGGACATAAGGGTTAGATGTATACTCTTCTACCTATTTGAAAACCATCTAAAGTGTCCTCCTTACTACTTATGATACATCAAACCCAATTTTAGGCACAGGTTAACTGAAAATAAATGCCAGTAGTCAGTCTTACACTTCTCCATAACATGGTATGAAATACTAGGCATTCTGAAACAACAGTTCATCTTAATGTAGGTAATGGCAGCATTTTTTCAGAATAAATTTGAGTTTATCAAGTTACTTTCAAGTAAGTTGAGGTATTTTTGTCTTTTGACTGTGTTTATGGATTCCAGCCATCATGATAATCAAAATTTCCCTCTGCAAGGTGTTAGATGACAAGAGGAACAAATGGTCAACAATACTGCAAGCCTCAGGGATGATATGGCTCTGGTGTAATTTGGGAATGGTTCAGGAGTTACTGCTGCTGAGAGGTCAGGAGGAAGAAGCAGGAAAGGGTCAGTGCTGATTTGATTAGCAATATTTAACATTTTGCTCCTCATAGCACTTTCCTCACATAGGCACAAGTATGAGCTGGCAGCACTGTAGGTTTTGCTGTTGCTAGTGTAGGAACAGAATGCACAAAATGTATACAGCATCACTGGCATATTAGTTGTCTCAGGTCCTTCACTGACGTTTCTCATTGCACAGCTGGGAAACCTAAAAAATATGGAAGTACCAGTCTCATTGTGGTGAAGAGCTAGTTTATAAGCCCTGAAACCACTCAGTTATAAACCATAAAACTAATATTGAATATTAGAATACAGAATATCCAGGAGCTTTCCAGACCTCCTAAGCTTAAGAAACTTCCTATATGAGATGCCAGAGCAGCTTTCAAGAGACCAGGGAGCCTTCCCTTAAAATCTATTCAGCCCATGGAAATGTGACACATTTCTACAAATACAGTTTTATTCAAAAGTCATAATTTTCCACTAAAAACTTGCAATTCTGCCCCTTAAAAAAGAAGTTTCCACCTAAAAAAATGAGCAAGCTTACATTGCAGTTTTAAACTAGGTAACAGCCCATAGGGAAGGAAAATCATACTCAATGGCAAGAAAACACTGGACTCCAAGAAGTGCAACAGGGCATGAAAAAACAGAGAAAGAAGCCAGGGACTGGTCAGATGAACACTTTTTCACTCACAGGAAGATAAGAGACAGGAGTGAAGGAACACAAGTGAAATATACTCCTAAACTGTCACTACTTTCAGCACAAGACTTGTCTTTTGATGCTGTGTTGTAAAATTTCAAGGATAACATGTAACATATCTTCAGGTTTTGTTTACTATGTCCTTAAAAGCATGATCTTTATTTAGAGGTTCATTTTCATTTAAGGAAAAATGACCAAGAGCTGTATATTGCAGGTGGAACTAGGGACCATTCAAAAAGCATAGTGTAAAGCCATGTATCGAGTATGTAACCCTGTTCAAAGCATTCTTTTAGGGAGACAACACTGGCCAAAATGACAACAAATTACCACACAAAGATCTGTTGTGCCCCAACTCTTTCTAAGTACTACCTGCCCCATTTATTTTTCTGTACTTCCAAGAATTAGGTCTTTTTGCATGGATGTTGTCCAATATGATTCTGTTGGACTGGGTTGCGTGAAGTCCAGTGAATAGTCCAATTCTGCAGGAAACAAGCAGTTAAAAACTGGGGCTTACTTCAGCTATGGACTAACTACAGGTGCTGCCTTACTCCTAAGAGAAGAGTCTGAAGTTTGCTCCTTTACAGAGCGATGCCGAAAATTATGCCCCAAAAGGCTCTATGGAACTGCTCAGAGACAAAGTTTTAGTCTTTAAGCAGCGAGGTATTTATTTCAGGCAACGTTGGGGAACCCCCAGCTCATGCTGGACAACAGGGTTCCAAAGCAGTCAGTGAAAATCAGACTATTTATACAATTTAGTGAGAGATTACAACATCTTTACATGCATACTCATATTATTGCAACACCTAATTATAATATTCATAGCAGGCAGAGTTAAGNAAGAAAAACTTCCTCAAAAGCCTGCTTAACCACATTGCAAGCACTGCAGACTGAAAAAACATAAACATTATCTCAGGGTTCTTCATCACCATAGGTCTCTTGCTGTGCTCTGCACCATCGTCTCGGTTTGAGTTAGAACAGGACTAAATCTGTTCACTGGTTTTACTCTGCTCTTGTGAGACCCCATCTGGAATATTATGTCCAGTTCTGGAGCCCCTATTACAAGAGGGATATGGGGGTGCTGGAGCAAGTCCAGAGAAGGGCCACAAGAATGATCAGAGGACTGGAGCACCTCTCCTATGAAGACAGACTGAGAGATTTAGGGTTGTTCAGTCTGTAGAAGGTACTGAGGAGACCTCCTTGTGGACGTCCAGTATCTGAAGGGGGCCTACAAAAAAGCTGGTGAGGGACTTTTTAGGATGTCAGGTAGTGATAGGACTAGGGGGAATGGATGCAAACTACAGAACAGTAGATTTAGATTAGATATTAGGAAGAAGTTCTTCACTATGAGGGTGGTGAGACACTGGAACAGGTCGTCCAGAGATGTTATGGAAGTCCCACCCCTGGAAGCTTTTAAGACAAGGCTTGATGGGGCTCTGGGCAACCTGATCTAGTGGAAGATGTCCCTGCCAGCCAGGGGTGTTGGAACTAGATTATAGTAGCAGATTATAGTAGTTTTAGTTTTCTTTTCCAACTTTTAAGTCTGTCTGTCTCTTACTCAGTTTTTCTCCCCCTTTGGGAAAGGGAATTTAAACAGATAGCATCTGTCACTCATTTTGTGGCCAGCCTAGCTCTGACCTTTGACAAGTCTCTTAAGCCCTTCATGGCTGGACAAACATTTTGTTTTCTGTACAAGATGCTGTGACAAATGTCATTGCTAGAAGCAACCTGGAAGTGCTGACTCAGGGAGGATGCTCCGCATCACTCCTGCCCACCACATCTGCACTTGCAGAATAGGCCTCAGCTGAACAGCGACTGCACAGGGCACTTCAACGGGAGAATTGCAACCCTTTGTAAACCTGTACAAAGTCACAGTAAAAAGCCTTTACAATGTGACAGTAACAGGCCACACGTGAGAAAACAAGCGCTACAGTAGGACCTAGCCTGGTGGCCGAGGCTCGGCCGGCTCCCAAGCAGACACAGTGATCCTGTGCAACTTGCTGTCTCCGCACACAAGTGGGGGCAGCCCCGGTGTTACCAGGATAATAGCCAGACGCCCTCAAAACCTGCCCGCTGCCCTGGCAACAGGGGTCCCCGCCTTATCAGCGAGGCGAGGCGGAGCTCAGTCAGGCTCAGTCCCGCCTCCAGCAGCCCCTGAGCTCGCAGAGGCTCCTCCCATCACTCCACTGCCTCCATCGAATGAGGACAAGCTCCCCGCCGCGGCGAGCCGGAAGGTTCCCTCTTTCGTCTGTGACGACACGCCGGTGATATGTCAGCGGGTCGCGTCAGACGAGGCGGCAGTGAGACCCCGCCCCTGCCCTCGGAGGATCGCTCCGCAATTGGCTGTGCCAGCAAGCCGACTGCACTCTCATTGGCTGTCGGTATCGGCCGTTCGGCTGTCAGGCAGGTCGCCGGCGATAGAGACGGAGGGTTGTGGTCGAAGGTGAGGGCGGGGCGGTGGGCTTGGCAGCGGCAGCGGCAGCGGCAGCGGCAGCGGCAGCGGCAGCGGCAGCGGCAGCGGCAGCGGCAGCGGCAGCGGCAGCGGCAGCCGTCTAGCGCTCCTGACAGCCGCGGGGCTCTCGGCGCGCCTGTCGGCGAGGGCTGCTGAGAGCCACCCGCTGTCAGCGGAACCAAGTGGGGGTATGTGTTTGCGTGGGCGCGGGGCGGGAGAGGAAGAGGAGTGTGAGGTGGCGTCTGCTTTTTCTGTCCTGAGTGCGAGGATGTAAATGAGTCGTGTTGCTCTTGACGTCCCTAATGTGTCTTGTTCTGGTGCTTGTGTCTGTGTAATAGGTTACTTTACGCAGGACGAAAGCAAATGGATCTCCTGCCGGATGCGGCACCCCTAGCTACAAAGCTGCAGAACACTCTCATTCAGTACCACGGCATCCGAGACTGCGAGTGGCGGGTCGCCAAGAAAACGGTGAGTGGACCGGGCGGCTTCTTGCGGGCAGCCCAGTGGGTTCTCTCGAGGAAGGCGTAGGTCGCTTATGGGAGGGGAAGAGCTTATTACGCCATCGCATGGTGTGAAACATTTGGCAGATTCTTGCAGGACTTTCATATGAAAGGCCCCGTGAAAGCACCCATCTAGGATAGTACATCTTTAGATGACAGAATGTGGTTTTTTTCCTTTCATAGTAAACTGGCCTGGCCTTCCAAGGCCTATTTCTGCACAGACTGCACAGTGTCAGCATTGACACTGAAAAAGGCAATTAACTAGTATTTTTTTAAAATAATGGAAGATTACAACTAGCAGATATCTGAAACATCTGCTTTTCTTAACCAAAGTGTACAAAAGGTCACTGAGCACTTTTGAGTTGAACAAGAATTAATGGTAAAGTCAGTTCCTTTTCTTCAGAAAAATTGAATCATTTTCTGGACATCTTATAGTTATATATAAGTGACAATTAACATCATCTTTTCTATTTCCTTTCAGAAAGATGCAACTGTGTGGCGTAAACCATCAGAGGAATTCAGTGGATACCTGTAAGTTTGCCAGCAGAGCAGATATATTTTAAGGTTCTACAGTTGTGTTTTGTAGAATTTAGAAATGAAGCTTGTGGATTCTACAGCTCTGAGGTACACACACTCCAGATGAGAAGTGGGTTATCTACTGTGCCTGTAGCATTTCTTTTTATTGTTATACTTTGATGCTTTAGTGTTGCATGAAATGAAAACGATGGAAACTGTAACACCCCACAGAAATCCCACTGGTTGAAATGGGCATCAACATATGCCCAAGCTGAATAGAAAGGTGGTCTGCAAACCACAGAATCAAGTCCAGGTTCAGTAGATCTGAAGTGTTGTTGAATGAAAATCCAGTCAGCACTTGAACTGTTACAGTGACTATATAACTGCAATAGAGTAAAATATCAAGTGTGTGATTGTGAGAAAGATGTACAATATAAAGGCCCTTCCTGTGTGAGCTTCTCTCAGTGGGTTCTGTTATTACCTGTAGGCTTAGGTAGAGAAGAAAACAGCACTCCAAAGAAATGAAAAGTCATGTGAAAAGTTAGTGTTTGAAAGCATCTCAGAGGCTTTGTAGAATTTAACTCTTGTTAAACCAGCTGGTAACCACAGACACCAAGAGTCTGCAGAATGTGTAGAAAGCCATGGTTGTGTGCACTGGCATTAACAGGTTGTGTAAATTGAACCACTGTCATGAAAGCAGTGGCTGCTATGTGCAGATGAAGGCTCCGGGGTTATGTATACACCTGGTGACATAAAGGACACTTTAAAGAACTTTCCAAACACCTACCTAGAAGCCATTGACATGTTCATGTGGTCCTTCAGTTCTGAGTATACAGCTGAGATGACCTTCAGCCAGGTGAATATGAGTGAATATGGGTGAACTGTACAAGTGAATAGATGAATCTTTTTCTTCACAAGTTACCTACTATTAATAAGAACAGCTTAATGTATAAGAAATATTTTGAAAATAATGGTCCTAATGGATTCTTCCCCCTTAGGAGCTGGATCTCAAGTAAACAAAATCTCTATTTTTACTAAAAATAGGTGGTAAAAAATGAGTATTCTGTAATGTCTTACTTCAGATTATTTTACTTGATACTCTTGTATGGTACCAAAGCATAACGTAGTTTCTTATTACTTGGTTATACTACTGTTACTTCTACGTTATGAAAAATGTTTTTCCTCTTGTTTTTGTGCTCTCCTTCTTTATGCTTTTAGTTTTACTTATCCCTGATGAACTTCCTTCCTTGTCCAGCATGAACTGCAAAATAACATACTGTTATAGTAGTAAACAAGGTGATTTTTATCAGAGAAAGGAGTTTGCTGTTTACAAAGTATTGACTGCAGCATAAAGACAAAGTTTCTTAGAATAACTTCTATTACAGAAAACAATGAATTCACCCATGGATCTTTTTGTGTACTGTTTTTTCTCATATAATTGTCCACTGACCAATGCTCCAGGTACCAAGGTTTAATAGTAAGTATACTGTTGCAAATTAGTGGATTGTTTGTAAATGATTTCTCCCTTTTAAATGTAAACATGTTTCTCTAGCTACAAAGCTCAAGGAGTGGTTGAAGATGTTACTAACAGAATTGTGGATCATATTCGCCCTGGACCTTATAGGCTACACTGGGACAGTCTAATGACTACAATGGACATCATGGAAACGTTTGAAGAGGTGAAGACTTGCTTAGTCTCTTAAGCAAAATATGTATAGATGCATGTATGGATTTAACAGTAAATCAGAGCAGTCATTCCAACAAACACTAACATTTTTCTGCCTGTTTTTGCCATACATGAGATATTGTGCATACATGCAGTCAGTCACCCTAGATGAGGCTTTCTGGCTGCACAGTCCTATTCTGAAGCTTGAAGTGCAGCTATCCATCAATACTAAAAATAAATTAGTAAAACCTGGTTGGTCACAATTCTTTCAGATGTGGGAACTCTGGCAGCATCTGATAGGAGAGTTACACTGTGATATTTTACCTTCCAAAGCCTTGTACGGCTTGCTTTCTTCTGTTCCACAGCAAACAGAATTGTACATATTTATTCACGCATACCAAAGCTGCAACCTGTCCCTCGTTCTGAAAGGCTGGTTTCACTGTGTATCAGGACTTTGTGCTGGGAGCCAAAACAATTCATACTGAGGGGCAAGACATGCTATAGATGTAGTTTTCAAACTGTTTACAGAAGAGCTAGTAGCCTTCCTTGAGTTACTGGGGACATTCAGTATGACTTCAAAATCCTGTGGATATCTGGCTTGAACATGAGTTGTCTTTTGCTCTAGCTATAAGGAAGATATATATGGCAAGGTATATTTGATAATTATTCCCTAAAATTTAGACAAACTATTGTCTTATAAGAAAGCCTTTTTTAAAGATTTTTTTTGCTTGCATTCTGTTTTATTATTGGAGGATTAAAAGTACCTGACAGTGCATCTTAGGAGTGAGAGGGGCTTCTTGCACTTTATTCATGATCCTTTCAGACTTCCAAGTAATGGTTAAGCCACATGGCTTTTAGTTCCCAGCATGTCGCTGTTCTCTAGTTTTATTCAGTATGGTTTAAGGTGCAGGTATTTTCTGCCACTGAAGCGCTTAGTTGTAGACTGCAATTCCTTACAAACTTCCAGCATTTACACTGAAAATGACACAGCTATTCAGACCTTGCTAAAGCTGTTGGCACACTGTAGCTGACAGATGCTGTGACCTTTGTGGAAAAGGCTAGCTTCCTGCAAGCATAAATTTCCCTGTATTCCTTATACTAAGGTATTTTTATGTTATTACCCTCCTTATTCTGTCACTTGACAAGAACTGCTGTGTGATGCGCTACACCACTGCTGGCCAGCTCTGGAACATTATAGCACCAAGGGAATTTGTTGATTTCTCTTACACTACAAGCTATGAAGATGGGCTTCTAACATGTGGTAAGGCACCACTTGCCTCTGCTTAGTTCTTATTTTGCAACAGCTGCTTGGCTTAAGATTGCATTCAAATTAATTTTAGTTCTGCAGTAAGTATTCAAAAATAGTGTAAGGTGGTCTCCAACAAATATTTCAAAGGTATTTTTAACATTTTACAGATTTAAAGAAGTATACAAGTTACTGGTTCACCCATGACCCATCCCTGTATGCCAGATTTCACTTAGCCAACTGTGGAACAGGAGTGGTAGACATAAATTGGGTGCTCTCAGTTAGCTTCTATAGCAAACTGGGTGGAGTAAAAACTTGGTCAACTTGCTAATAAATGGGAGGAATGTCTTTTTAATGTCAGAATTTCGGCCTATCATTCTCTGTTACAGATTTTGAAGGAAGAGTAGGCAACTTTGATACATGAAAATACCCAGAAACTTGAAGTGTGCCTGTCTAAATTCCCCAAGCAGAAACTTGTGGTTTTTAAATTTACTGTACCTTTTATTTTTTTATCGGTCTCATATTAATGTCCCTTCTTTCTTTGTTTTTCTTGATAGGTATAAGCCTAGACTTTGGAGAGGCGAGACCTAGCTTTGTCCGTGGATTCAATCACCCTTGCGGTTGGTTCTGTGTCCCTCTTAAGGACTACCCTTGCCACAGTCTTTTGACAGGCTATATTCAGACTGAACTGCGAGGGATGCTACCACAGTCTGCAGTAGACACTGCCATGTCTAGTACCTTGGCCAATTTCTACTCTGATCTCAAAAAGGCACTAAAAGCATAGATAAGCAGTGACTTAAAAGCCCATGCATTTCTTGCAATCAAATTATATTGTTTAGCTTAGCATAGGTTAGCTACTGAGCTAAAAGGTCAGTAATACTGTTTGTGAATAATGTCTGAACCTTTATGTTGGGGGATCTGAACAACTTTCAAGTACTTTTCAGTGTGATACTTAGCATACATTCCTAATTCATGGTGTGAGATTCTGTCTCCTCCTCAGCACTCTGCAGCTGCGTGAGAAGGGTTCTGATGTATACACCTCTGGCTTCCCAGGTAGAAGACACAAGAGGTATATGTAGACTTGAAAAAAGCAACATGAACTCTGCTCTCACCAATAGCACTGAGAGTGGAGTGCTCAGGATGTTCCTTCTATAGGTTGCTGTATCGGCAGCATCTCTTTGAACAAGTGATTTTGTAATATATATATTTTTATATTTACTTAAAAGTTTTGATTTATTTAGCTTGTACAGGTGCATCTGTAATTTGTACTTAAAAATTGCTCTGATTTATCATAGGGCTATTACATAGCTAAGTTGTTATATTATTCATAAGAAAGTTATTTGCTCTTTTTAGCAAACAAGTGTTTATTATTGGCATTTCTTCAGTGTTGTAACTATAAATTAATTAACTACTGTAATATAACAGTCTCAGTGCATAGATAACAAAATGTCCTTACAGCTGATCCAAAGCTCATTTAAATCATCAGGTGTCTTATCATAGTTTTTAGTGGGCTGTTAAATCTCACAGTTGTCAAAATAGCAAACCTGCAATGGATCTTCTATGATACTCTGCACAATTTTTTTTTCACTCTGTAAAAAAGTCTAAATAATTTTTTCTTAAATTTGCATGTAATTATATGTGCATTTTTTCCTTTGTCTTCCTTAACTGACAATCCTGGAATTACTACAGCAACAGAAAGGACCACTAGCTTGCTTCAGGTATAGGCATTGGTGTAGCCACAACAGCGCAGACTGCCATTGTGCTGGTACAGTGCATTCTGTGGCCATACCTCTAGACTGATCTTTGCAATAAATGGGTCACAAACATCACAAGACACTTACATGGTCATGTTTGTACAAACCTAGGCACTGCAGAGAAGATTAAGAGAGCCCTGTTCCAAACATCCTTTATAGGGGCTCTATCATCTCTAGATTATCTGTCTTTATTTATTGTTCAGTGAAAAGGCTTGTTAAGCTTTCAGTAAAGATAGGCTGATGAAGCACAGAGTAGCTGAAGAAAGAAGAACTTCTGCTTAAATGGAAGAAATTGCTGGTGTATTTTAAGTATGATGATATTTTTAATAAAATTTCTCTGCACAGGTTTCTGTTTTGTCAACAGTTTTTTTCAGTAGCAGACCTAGAAATGGAAAGATTTTGTGAATAGGACTAAAGTTTCTAAAAGCAAAGTAGACCTTCTGTTTTGCATTATAGTATTTTATTCCTTAAACATTGATTAAGCTGGCTATGTGTGTTTTAACATGCATAGTCTATTGCTTCTGCCAATGATTCTGAACATTCAAGTGAATAACAGTAGGGACTACTAGAGATGGAGAATGGAGGCAGATTATATTTTGGTTTTAAATCAATAGAAAAGCATAGTGCAATTTTCTGGTTTTCAGATGAGAAATCAGAGAAGGTAAAAGAAATTGTAATGATTTATTTTGGGGAATCTCACACTTTTGAAAACTCTTCTGGTTTAGGAGAGCAATGATTGACAAAGTATTCTGAGTATGCGTGGCTCATGCCTCTACAGTAATCATTCCAAGCAGTTCAGCTGTGGAATAGTACAGAACTAGAAGCAATATGTCCAGTTTCATAGTGTGCTATATTTATTTGAAACTAAAAGTTAGATTCTTATATGTAGCTAAGATTGAGAGGTGTGTTAGCTCTTTAAGCAGATCTGGTTTTTAACCAGAGTACATTCAGAACCAAGAAAGTCACAGATGCAAGTACTTCTTGGTCAGAACCTCTTTTTCCAGTGTGACATTGTTTTCCTTCTAAGTTAGTGAACAACTGAGATGAAGCCAAGATAGTAAAAACAGGAAAGCAGTTGAAAGGACAAGTGCAGGAGTCCATGTTTTGTTTACTAGGAGGGATTACACCACCTGTCTGGCCTTCCCTGTATCTGACAGGGCAGCAGGAAGTTCTTGTGTGGACATCCTTCTTGCTTGACAGAAGAAATTGTAAGTGGTTTGATAAATGAAATGAGGAATTGTATTAAGAAAGTCCTGTAATAGCTCAAATGACAAAAAATTGGGCAACCCTTCCACAGGTAGGATCTGCTGTACTGGAAGCCTGTTCAATGCCTTAAAAGTCAGAGTTCCTAGCATTTGGAAGGGATATAAAATTATCTATGCTACCCTCTCTTTCTTTCTTGTGTTAGCTCTAATAAATAGCACTTTAACTGATGCTTTGCAGAGCCTGATTGCCTTTTTATTGGGATCATAAGGAACCAAAACTTCGTGGGAAAAAACAAGCAAGATGGAGAATCAAGTTTTATATATGCTCGACATGAGCAAAACTTCTTTCTGTTCTGCCTGTGTGCCTCCAAGCCCATACCATAGCATTTGTGGAAGAGAAATTGGGGAAACCTAATGGCCACCACACATTCTACCTGCTACACACCTCTTGATAATGGAAGTATGATAATGAAGCATGATAAAAAAGAAGTAAGGAAGATGAAAGATTACTTTAATGCATTATATATTTTTTTTAATTTCAGATAAAAATATAAAGAATTTGTGATGAATGTAAAAATATTGAATAATTTCCTAAACCATCTGCATCCTTGGATAGTTTAGACAAAAAGTTACTTGCACATGTACATGTTGAAGGAAAAAGGTGTTTCAGCTGCTTAGGAGGACATCAGAAGTACAAACCCTCAGGGCTTTATAAAGAAACAGACTGTACCAGGCATCACCAGAAATGCAAATTTTTGTTAGTTATGATACAGGATGCTTTTCTAAACCCCCAGCTATCCTAATGTATGGACCATCCCTCTGAGTAGTTCTGTCAGATTACAGGCTTGTCAGTTCTCTCTTATGTGGCATTTTCTTGATTGTCTCAATTCACTATCAGTCCAAATTGAGCTCCAAGGGAAAATCAAAGTCCATAAGATGCAGTCCCTATATATGCCCTCTTCTCTCCTTTTGACTTTCCACTGCTCTTTTCCACTTTTTTTACAGAGATCAGAAGAAGATGATTTAATGAGACTGTAGTAAGAATCTATGCCTTGCCTCATCTTAGGAAAAGATTCAGCAGAGTCCATAGCAGTGCCAGATTAGACATTTTTTCTGAAGCACTGTGTATTGGGTCTGGCTGAGCTGTAATTCATCCCCATAGTGACCCTCACAGTGCGGTGTTTTGCATTGGTGACTAGCAGGGTGCTGATAACACACCCGTGTTTTGACTGCCGCTGGGCACAACACTAGCACTGTGACATTCCTTCTCTGGTTGGGGGGCAGGAACCTGGGAGGGAAGTCGGGCAGCCAGCTGACCCAAACTAACCAAGGGAATATTCCATACCATATGACGTCAGCTCAGATATAAAAGCTGAGGCACGGAGCAGGGGGGTGGGCATTCATCGGTTAATGACTGCCTCCTGAAGACCGCAGCCCTGCTTCTCGGGAGTGGCCGACCATCGCTGCTCATGGGAAGTAGAGATTAAGTCTGCTTTTGCTTTGCTTCTGCGTGCGCAGGCTTTGCTGTGTGTAGTGCTGATAATAAACTGTCTTGTCTCAACCCACGGGTCATTCCTTTTTTCACCTTACTCTCTCTCCCCTGTCCCTCTGGGAAGGGGAGTGATAGAGCGACTGGGTGGGCACTTGGTGTCCAGCCAAGGTCAAACCCACCACACACTGTTATTCCGCAGATTGTCTTGCAGAGCTTATTATCATTTATTTCTTACATCCTCAAGGGTTTTGAAAAATCATCTCCCACAGAGGAGTGTGAAGGGATCCTGCATTTGCACGCCTAAGGAGTTGTAGGTGACAGAAATAACAAGCTGCACCCAGCATGAGACAGTGGCCAACTAGCCAAGCAGCCTTTATGCAGACCCATGGCAGTTGTAATCTATGGCAAATAAACAGGATGGAAGACCACTGAGGGCGCTCAGTAACAGATAGGGAAACAGAGCACAGAAACAAAAAATAATCCTTCCAACATCTAAATATTGCCATGGCCATTGCTCTGAGATTAATGAGCTTCTGTAACAGGCAGGCTTATAAAATACTTTGTGTTAATAGCACCATTTCTCTCTGTCTCAGAAGCATCAGTACTCAGGTACCATGTGCAGCTTTGGGCTACATAGTTCATGACAGAAACTTGTCAGTTACAACCAGAAAATCTGTATGTATGCAAGAAGAGCAGTGAAAGATTTGCGGGGGTGGGGAGCGTGACCTGCGGGGAAGGACCTCGTTTGTGATGCTGAGAGAGGAGAATGCTGAACAAAGGAGCATTTTAAGAAACTTCGGATTCATAAGAAATTGTTGCAGAAAACAGAACACCATGATACACAAACCGTTACCTGCAACAAAATGACTCAGAACTTTATAAAATAATTTCCAGTCATGAAAGCAGCAAAACTATTTGGTAGACTGCACAAGTGGAAGTGTCTTCATTGTTTTACATCTTTAAGAACAAGCAAGACAAGCATCTATCTCACTTAACCTTCCCCACGGCACAAGGGTAGCCTGGACAACCTTACAAAGGACTTTGCAACCTCCTAGTTTTGTACACAGTTTGTTATCCAACTGCTAAGGTTTTGAGGAAAGAAAAGAAGGGGAGATGCTATGCCAAGGTGTAATTAATTCAAAACTATCATAATAAGCATATAACACCCATCATTATATCTCCCTATGATGATTACTATTGTTCTTTATCCTACACAGAATATTAGCTGTCAGCAAATAATAGAGGTAAGCATTTCTAGATTTGCTAGTTTATTTAACATCAGATCAGCCATGCAAGCCCCTTATTAAAAATAGACTTCCCACCATCAAAGCATATTCTTATGGCTTATCAGCATTCCCATGCAAACACAAGCAGATACATTGGTCCCATACAATACACTGAAGCAACATTTTCTGGTTCCAGTTTCTCTCTGGTTCATTTGCACAGTATCAGAAAAGTTACAACACAAACAAGCTTAATCTGAAGTAAAAGTGTACAGTCAGACAAGCGGTCCATAAACTTCTAGTTAGTCACTAATACATTTGCTACTACAAGCCAATAGTGTTGACAGTGCACATTAGTACAAGCCAATAGTGTTGACAGTTTACGTTAAACAGTAAAAGGAGGAGTCAGGTACACAGGACATCGAGCTAATTTGAGAAAGGCTAACAGATATGTGACATTTTTTAAGAATCCAGCCACCAATTGCTCTGAGATCAATGAGCTTCTGTAACAGGCTTATGAAATACTTTGTCTTAGAAGTCAATAGCACCATTTGTCTGTTTGTCTTGGAAGCATCAGCACATACCCTAACTACGCAGCACGTACTCCCCTTGAATTAACTGAGGTGCAAAACTCACTGTTTATGGTATGGTCCTTTATCCAGCCTGAAGGCCAAAAGTCACGAGAAACCTCCAAAACAAGGCCAAGGCCAAAACAGTACAAGCCCTTACTATATCACCTTTCTTCAGATTAAAACCAGCTTAAACTTATGAGCTCCTTACTGTGGGTCTGGAGCATCCAGTTAAGACTCTGCTTGGTGACTCCCAGGCTTGCAAGGGCATGGTAGTATAGCTCCTTGGGATTAACAAACTGCTTTCTGTGGGGGCACAAACTCAGTTACTCTTCTCCTACTCCTTTGAGTGCTGGATCAGCCACCCTTTCTGTTCTGAAAGACCATCCTATTTATCTTACTCTTAGTGACTAGGGTTCACCCTCCACTTTTTAATCTTTGCTTCTTCCTGAGCACTTCATCATTTCAGAGTTAATTTTCTTACAAGCATTTCTTTTAAGTAATTTTCTTTCTTCAGCACTGTGTATTCTGAAAAACACCCAATCCAACCAAATCCCCAAACAATGTCCCTTGTGGAACATTAAGTGAAATTTCTGCTATTTAATCAGAAGCATTAGCATGACTTCTCATGAGCATATGGTGTGAACAAGGAAGTGGTTCTTGCTGTGCATAGTAGCATGAAGACGTTGCTGGGATTTGGTCTCAGGAGCTTGTAGTTTAACTCTTCTGGTTTCTAATTACTTTTAGAAAAGTATCTCTTAGTTTGCAACTATTTCCCTGCAGCCAAGATGGTAAAAATTTGAGCAGAGCCAACAAGGCATCCACCACTACATTAAAGGCAACAGGTTGGTGGTGGCACCAGCCTGGGACCCTCTGCAGGGTCCCATGGATCACTGTCATTCCTAAGGTAGATACTTCTCAGGGAGGACACTGCTGCAGCGGTATGTAGAAAATTGTTCAAAGATTTTTTTTTCCTAAATATGCATATAATCCATTTGTTTAGTTTCAGTAAAAGTTTCTTGACTAACTGCTCTTCACCATTAAAGACTACTGCAGCCCCCACAGGAAGCTGAGGAAGAGATGGGGAGCCATATTAATAGTATAAACAAAATAGCTTTGATATTGTACAAATCAAAAGTAAGGTCAGTGGTGAGGTTTTTACATCCAGAGGAAACTAGCATTGGAAACTACTTTCATAAACATGGCCAATGGTGATATCTGGAAAATTACAGAAATTGGCAAACCTTAAACCTCAGAGGACAATTTTCACCTTATTCCTTGTCCAGACAAAGCTATGAAGGAACTCTGGTGTGCTTCATAGCAAAAACGTTTGGTGTTTTTGTTGTGGCTGTTTACTGTTTGGCAGTACTTAGGAATTGGTGGTAGTGGTTATGCTCATTCATGTGAAGCATTTCTAACTAACACAATCACCTTAGGATCTGTTTTTTCCTAAATACCCTGATTCTTGCAAGTGTGGTAGCTATTATTTTCTCACAGTGCAATGCAGCTATTTAGAGTTAATATTTGGAAAGGTTTATGGTTAATGTTTGTAAAAACTCTTCCATAATCTGCAAAAATATTCTCATGGGTAGCTTTTATGCTTTGTCTAGGCCAATTGATTCAAATGGTTAACTTCAAGCACAAGTGTAAGCTGGAGCTTAACAGCAGTGTCTCAGATACATGGCTCTTAAACAGTCACGTGCCTTTGCGCTTTAGTCTTCATACACACTGTTTGGTTATTTAAGTATTGTAATTTGATCAGGTAATTTGATTACTGGACATTTGCAAAACCTATAGCTTGTTCAGAGGAGAGAGAAATAATTCTTTGGGTGGGATGAAAATAACATCACCTCATCGCAACTAATGTGGTGCCCAACACTACTGCTTTGGCAGAGGTTGGAAGAGAACTTCCCCCAGGGCTGCACTGTCAAGGAGACATGAATGAACAACTACAGACTTTGTACACAATTACTTTAAATTTCCTAGATTATTGAAAAGGCTTTCTTTTGGAAGGAGTAACTCAAAAGGACATGGCAGATGACGCTGAGGGCTGATATGAAAAAGTAGACCCCTATGCATGGTTCTCTAGATGAATAAATACCACTCAGTGGCTACTGGAACATATTGTATCCAGGGTAGATCACAAGCCATTTGCAACAGTAAATCATACCAAATGTCTTGCCTCAGCTTTTGAGTTGCCAGAGTAACTGCATATGACACAGTAATTTCAATTAGGAGAGCCATCCCATATCCACCCAGTATGGAGATAGGAATTACTTTTTTTTTTCTCTCTAGTAGATTTTCCCTGTGTGTACATACATTGACACAATGATTGACTCCACACAGTTTTGTATTATAAAGTAGATCAGTATTTACAGCTGGAGACAACAAATGAGACCAAGCGTTATGAACTGATTTTACTGTTTCCTCTGCCAACACTGTATGTGGTAATGCTGCATAAAATATGACACTAGGTATATCAACTGGTATTAAGTACATGATATTAGGGGGATCATTGGTCAAGGCACATGAGTTTTTTCAGAGTTCCTAAGCCTGATGTGCTGCTTTGAATTGACCTAAACCACATATTCTCCATTAAACGAAAAAGATGTCATTGACAAAGGAGCTTCCTGGTCCTGTGGAGCAGTACCTAGCATGATTTTTGTTCTGAACCCCTCATCCTGAGCGTGAGCAGCTTGTACAGACAAAGCATATGCAGTAGACCAGGTGCCTTCATTTTCTTTTGGAAAACTAACTGAAGGAGCTGGATTCTTTTCTAGTTCTCTTTGGCATTTATTGTACAGCAGTAGGCTATTTCTGGAAACCAGGCACAGGCCCTTGAGAAAGAAACAGAAAGTACCAGAAAACAGCATGTCTAGAAAATGGAGAGAGAAAGGAGGAACACTGCTCCCTGGTGACAATGACAAATCACATCAGGGATGGCTCACAGAGCCATATTTATACTTGACCAGTAAAATGCAGACTTTTTGGGACCATAAGCAACTCAAAGAGCAGGAGCGAGATCATCTGACAGATTTAGGGGCAACAGCAGATTTGTTAGGGCAGTGTAGCTGAAAACTGCCAATTGTTGGGTGGCTTTTCTCCCACTGACTGTCACTTGACAGCTTTACCTGGGTGCTCTATAGGATCCAGAATAAGGAAAAAAACATGAAGCATAAAGGGGAGTCAAAAAACAACAAGTCATTGGGCAACAAATATATTTTAAAACTATATCATTGAAACCAGAGTTTCAAATAGAAAAATAGAAAAGATCTCTTTCTTTCAAGCTTCATACGCTTTATGTATTGTCATATAACACCCTGGAATGCTGCAAGTTCTGAGGCAGATGGAAAAAAGTAGCTGATACTACAGGAGGAGGTCCATGCTACTTAATAGGAGTGGAGACATGTTGCTTAATACACCTTGGCCAGTAAACATCTTCGTGATATACAAGTTAAGGGTTAGATTGTCAGTTCTTGGTCATGTGCTGTGGATGGAGCATTGCTGGGCAGGGGCCTCTGGTGCAGTTTAGGGTATCATCATCACAA
This sequence comes from Galbula dea, assembly GCA_013399015.1. Taxonomy (NCBI): domain Eukaryota; kingdom Metazoa; phylum Chordata; class Aves; order Piciformes; family Galbulidae; genus Galbula; species Galbula dea. The sequence goes on from VWZX01007182.1 coordinate 43,724, forward strand.
AATCCTAAGCTTATATTGTCACCCCACTTTGGCCCATGTCCCATACCTGTGACAGAACAAGGACACTGAAGCATTCTTTTCCCAGCTGTTTCTTGGTGTGAAGGAGTTAGAGCTGGGGAAAACTCTGTTACACTGTATATTTATTAATCTGTAATACCTTGATATCCATTACACTAAATTTCATCCAGTGATGATCCATGTATACAAGAATGTTAAACACCATGGGTTCAGCTCCCAGATGGGTAATTCTGGCAAAAGGCAAGAGATGGCTTAAAACATTACTGTGACTTTTAATGCAGACATGGCTTTTCGAGATTGTTCAGCATTCTCTGCCTCTCTTTTGATAAATTTACAGATTTGTGTGTGTGTACATATATATTTTAATATATATATAATTTTGTTGATAAGTTCAAAACTGGGTCACTTTGAAAATTCCATTCTGTTCCCGCTTCTGTACTGTGACTATACTCACAATATTGGAATGCCTTCCAATGAGTATGTTCGTGACAACAATCATATCTTCTGTTCCACTCTGGAGGGGTAGACTAAGAGCATGCAATCCAAGGTGCAGTTTTGTTTTGTTTCTTTTGCTAGATTTTTAGTTATATGCATGTACATTGTTTCACCCTTACATAAGTTTGAGGAGTCACACTCCAAGGCATCCTCTCCATATTTGCACTGATCCTCCATCAATCTTCACTGAATTGCTTGGACAATATCCAGACATAAAGCAAAATTTTACTAATATGGAGAATCTAGAGTCTTGTCAGTAAAATTTATACATGTTTGTGAGCAAAGATCTTTACATGTCATATATAACTAGACTAGGTACTTAGTTTCTTCCTGGTTTTCTCCTCTTTGTTCCTTCTAATTACATTTTCTTCTTACTTTGCAATACATCTGAAGGGTTTTTTTCTCTATGAAACATAGCATTGTGCAAAGGCTTATCAGGGAAGTTGATTTCTTTACACAACAGCAGAGTTATCTCTCGTTATTGTGGTTCTATATTCTAATTGAATTATATTCTAATTAATATATTAATTAATATTAATTAACTAATTAATATATTCTAATTACTCTGAAAGGGAGGAAAGGACATTCTTTGAGCTATTATTGTTTTATAAAGTAACTTTAAGGATGTTTGGATCTGTTTCTTTGTTTACCTTTGTCATCTTCAGGACTTGCTTGTATCCTTGCCATTCTGCTCTAACTGTGCATCTTGCTAGGTCAGTCTCATTCCTGCATTTCTCCCATATAAGAAGATATTTTTCGCTACTTGAATGCCATACTTGCATGAGCTACACATTCATAACCTAAGCAGCAACAAGGTACACCAAGCCACATAAAGCTGAGTTCTTCATTAGGAGAAATACACAGCCTCTGCACAAGCTAGAGGTCAAGGCACTGTGCTGAGGCTCGAGTCCTTCATTCTGTAAGCAGGAAATAAGCAGGTCAGTGTGCAAGGATCTGCTGGGAGTCTTCCACCCTACACTTCCCTATTCTACTCTTAAAAAAACCCAACAACCTTGAGAGCTGCACTGCAAGGCTCTGTGTAACAGCATGCCCCAGGATGTGCGCAGGAGTTGAGGGAGAGTTGCAAATTGTCCACCACAGAGCCACAAAAATGATAAAGGGGTTGGAACATCTTCCTTATGAGGAAAGGCTGAGGGAGCTGGGTCTCTTTAGCTTGGAGAAGAGGAGACTAAGGGGTGACCTCATTAATGCTTTTAAATATGTGAAGGGTGTGTGCCAGGAGGATGGGGTCAGGCTCTTCTCAGTGAAGCCCAGTGACAAGACAAAGCGCAATGATTGTAAGCTGAAGCACAGGAGGTTCTATGTGAAAACAAGAAAATTTTTTTTCCCAGTGAGGGTGATGGAGCACTGAAACAGACTGCCCAGAGAGGTTGTGGAGTCTCCTTCTATGGAGGTATTCAAAACTCGTCTGGACACACTTCTGTGTGACCTGGTGTAGGGAATCCTGCTGTGGTGGTAGGATTGGACTAGATGATCTTTCCAGGTCCCTTCCATTTCCTAACATTCTGTGATTATTTGGAAACAGGTGTTTATTCTCCTGAATCCTTCTGCGTTTACTGCTTAGCTGATACTGCTATCCATGTGCTCAGCTGGATACTGACAATTCCTAGCACCTTCCTTCTTTCCCCTTGCTGCTGGTCTGTAGAAAATGCAGTGCTGTCCTCTATTCCTCCACAGCTGCCAGCTGCATCTGTGTTTGACTTGCAGCATGAGTTGAAGATGAAGGTTCTTTATTTGGCAAGTGCTGAGGCCCAGCTGCCAGTAAGCCACAGCTTCCTCCATTCTGGGGCTCCTTGCTGATCTAAGCCTCTTAACAAAACCATTTTTGCCACCCCTATTATCCTTCTGTTGTACCACATGGCTTTTCAGCACACTTTTCTCATTTGTTGAGGCATGAGGTCCTCGCAAAGGGGATACTGGACTGTTTCTGCCACTCTCCTCCATGTGCTTGACAGCCTGCTCACTCACAAGGTCAGAGCCCTTAGTACTCTTCTTCTGAAGCACACCTGGTATCACAAATTTTTGCCATGATCCTCTTTTGCAGTCTAAAGTTTGGTTATGGTGCATCTACCTCTTTACAGAATGCTTTCGCAATGCAAAGTACAAAGTTAATTTAACAAACTAGCACTGGGCTCATACAGTGCAATCTACCGTCTTCCACAAAATTGCAAGCAAATGTTCGAAATGGCATGAAATCTGTTCTATTTTGGAGTCAATCTTTCAGAACTTGTAAAAAACCCTGTTGTTGAGTGAAGGCAGGACATTGTTAGCCATTTAACAGCCACAGGATCATTATCCTAGCTCTCAAATATTAGACTTTAATTGGTCTTTGAAAGAAAAATTTTGTTTAGTTAAATACTTCAAAGAGATGGCAAGGTTCCTCCTATGTACTTGAAGGACTTTGCTAATATGTTGAAAATTGTAAAAACTTAGGATTTCAACAGAAAAGAGCATTGGAAATTTTCTACCTTATTTATAATCACAGATGTTGAACCGGTCCACCTCCAGTAGTTTTTGAGTGTGTTCATTTCAGCCACAATAAGACACTGGTGTTGCACTCTCAAATCTGAATTATGGCAAAATTATGGCCACTGGGATGTGAATTTTCAGACAAAACCAATGCATGTAACACTCCTCTCTTTGGTTACGTGCATACACCCAAGCATTGCTCTTCCTTCTGTATTGTACTGTCACACATAAGCAAGGCATACTACTTTACTGAGTCACATATTGATAATTCATTCATTGCAGGCATCTCAATTGTTTCATAATGGGCGTAATAAAAGAAAACTAAGCAAAAACAACTGAAGCCCCAGAGCCTTTATGCACAAGACTGAGCTGCCTGCAAGATCATGCTGTCACACAGAGGTCTCCACTTGCAAAGCATCCATTGATAATTATGAGATACTATCACATAATTTAGGAAAGAATAACTTTAAGAATCATCTGGGACTACTTTTCAGCTGAACAAATCGTGCCTCAGACGAAGATGTTTCTGCTCATGTATGCATAGATGTGGAATGACTATGTAGTCATCTCTATTTCTGCAGATTAGAAGCAACTATCCCAAATGGAGGAAACAGTACAGAAATTCAACCTCTCCCATCAAACCTCCTCACTGACTGAACTCAGATGGCTTCACCACTGTAACGGAGGGAGGAAACCTGTGGCTGAGAATTTTTTTCCCGCAGTGACCTCATAGGATGTAAGAAACATAGTAAAAAGTGAGACAGGTGAATGTATCTATCACCTCCAAAGTGACTAGTCTTACTGCATTTGTTTTCAAGGGAAAATCTGCAAAAGTGACTCATTGGCCTGTTCACAGCTGCCATGACACACCTGCTGTTTCAGCTCACCTCAAAGTGTGTCACCTGGAAAAAGGATGGATGCACGTACATTAAATTTCATCCATGCTTAACTGGAAAACCTTTTTGTACAAGTTAATAGACTTATTAGAAATGGATAAAAAATCTCAAGTACAATACTTTCATTAGCATGCACTCTCACCTCGTAAAGACAGTATCTTTAATCTTCCTTTTTATACTAATGTAGATTATATTTCATTTATCAAACTCACCATAAAAATAACATTGTATTACTCTTTAATTCCTTCAGAAAATGTAGCTACTGAATGTGTTTTTAATGACTTGTTTTTCAGTAGCTGACTTTTTTTCAAGGCAAGCTGTGCAAGATCTAACTTAACTTAAAAGCAATGAAAGCAAAAGACAAATGTTGAGTGTATTGGGATGTTAGGTAATTTCAGTATTAAGAATTAGCAAACACAAATGACATTGTTGTACAATACATTCTTTTTACCATTTATGTAACTTCAATAACATTGTGAAATTCATGTGCTATCAAAGTGATAAGAAACATGTATATGCTCATACATACTGATGTATATTAGTTTTTCAATTCCTATTGATTACATTTAACAAAAAATAAAGATAGCTGAAGAGCTCAATCCTAATTTTGCGAGATAATCCATGCACACATCTTTTGACTTAAGACACTGGAGCTCTGGGTGGATGCAAGATCTATGCTGATGGATTTCTTTATAGGAGGGGTCCTTTGCTAGGAAAATCTGGACTAACTATGCTAACAGGTGGAAACTGGTTACTCATAATGTTAAGCTATCTGGGAAGCAATTATATTATACTGCTTGCTCCCAGACCTTGTATAAGAGTGTTTCCCCAGAGCAAAATCATTGAGTTGTGGAATAGCTTCCTCCAAGCATTTTCAACTTGTATAATTGCAGATTATTCCCTTAGGACCTATAAAAATGTCTTCTAACCGCACGGTTTAGACCTTAATGGTATTTCAAACATTTATACCTATGGTAATCCTCTTTCAGTCCATCATTTTGTTTACTTTTTGTTTATCATTTGTCACATTTTACTAGAGAGTGAAATGGCAGAAATTTGAGTAATTTTGTTTGTCATTAAAATACTGTATATAAACAGGAAAAGTCAGAATAAGGCATTCTCAATACAAGCTTGAGGAATGTACATTTTCATGCTCTGTGGAATGAACATTTCAATTTCTTCCCAGAAGTAGTGGAATGTTTTTTGCATATAAATCCCCAAATACTTTTTGAATTTTACAGATAAAAAGTGTTATTTCATACATCACTTTTAAAAGCATTGGCTTGGTATTTCCTTCCATTTTGTCTGCTGTAGGACTATGAACTTGGAAGGAAGTAGTTCAAGGAAACTCATGACATACAGAAGACGCCTACTTCCATAAAACCAAATTAAACAGTATTTTCTTTCAAATGCTGCCTAGAAACACTGTATAGATGTATAGAAGTATATACATAATGGTAGGTAGTTATTCATCCCCATGTTTTTACCTGCCGGTATTACTGTAAATAACACTGTTTCCATTACATGCCTTATGGAACAGTTTACTATTTTCATAAGCTGTCACATGCATTGAAGGTACGATCACCAGCTAGTGCATTTGGCACCCCAAAGCAGAACCAGAGAGGCCAAGCTTACAAATCTCTCTTGCTGAATGATGAGTTAGCTGGTGTATGAAATGACAGACCTCAGGTGAAAGAAGGAAGAACATTGACCTAGGACATCTCTTCTGGAGCTACTTCTGCTTCCTGAGTGGGTTTCTCTTCAGGTTTTCTATCATGGACAGGAGATGGGTTACGGCTGGGCTTGTTGCTGTCATGTGCACTGTGGCCACTGGCACTGCCAAGGCGGGTTGATGCCACCACAGCTTTGACTGCAGCCTGAGAAAGAGAGGACCAAGCAAACATTCCTTAGAGGACATGTTCTGTCAGGACAGCAGCCTTAGCTCCATCCTGTTATAGAATACAACCACATTTAGTCTTCATGGTAATGTCAAATTTGGATACTTGCCTGAGCCTAGACATATATAGAAGACCACATGAAATACTGGATTGAGTTTCAAAATTGCTGCTTTCTCAAGGTTACAGCTTGGCCAACATGAACAGATTTATTTAATTATTTTTTAGCTGCACACACTGCATTTTTTTAAAGACACTACTTCAGATCTCTCTTGATGAAGTTAGATGTCAAAAAAAAGTTAACTTTCATGATTCAAAACCAGAAAAAATATTTATCACTGCTGCATATGCCAAGCACAGTGGTGCTTCCTTTGTGTGTGTGTGTATATATATATATATATATATACACATTGGGGGTAGATACTCGTATCACACAAAACGTCACAAAATGAAGACATTTATGTCAGAAAGTTATATCAGTCCTTGCACTGAAGAGTTCTTTTTCCTGAAGAAACAAACATACAGAGGTGAGGAAAAGGAATACTGTTCTCTGTGTATGACAACTCCAGCTATTTTTTACTTGGCTAGCTTTTTGGTTAAGGATCAGAGAAGAAGTGGGTATGCAGGAAGGAATGAGTAGTACAGCAAGTTTTGTGGATCATTTGGAGAGGAAACCATGAAAAAAAAAAAAAAGAAGGAAAGAAAAGAAGATGCTAATGAAAAAACAGACTATAAACATTGAAGAATCAGCTAATATAGAACAGGAAGTCAAAGTACAAGGCATGAGCCAATAAAAGAAGTGATAATTTTGATAATGAGAATCTAGATATCTTAAAAACACAGTCATCCACATTAGTGGTGAAAGGCCTTCAGATAACAGATTACAAACAGAACAGGCCGCTCAATGATATTATAATGTGTAAAGATACTTTTAATATAATTTACTCTCACTGGCCATGTGGATGTTTATGAAACAAATTCAACAGAATCTAAGAAAAACCAAGTAATAACTAAGAGCTTTAGAGTTATTCAATAAAGGTATGTCTTTATGCAAAGAAAGCCTGCTGCTGGACTTATGTGTCAGGAAAGAGATACAAATTTTATAATAGTCTTACTAACAAAGCAACAACTAAAGCATGTATTCACTATTTGGTTTTCTCCTTTGTTCTTATTTCTTGGACAGGAATTAATTGTCTAAGAATTAATGGTTCATTTTATGCATATATGTGTGTAAAACTATTAACTCTACAATGGCTGCTGACTCCAGTCACTTCTCTCAATAACTGGTGATTTGGTCATTTAATCTTTAACAGAATAGCAATGAAGAAAGAAACCTACAAAGCAGGTAGAATCAGCTTTTAAACACGAAAGTATAAATTAGTTGACTGTAAGAATCTACAGAACTGGGCTTCAAAAATTAAAGGTAATCAAGGGTGAGAAAACACAAAGTGAATCAAAATCAAAACATGCAATAAGGACACTTGCTCCTTCATAACCTCCTGGGCAGGGAATGTAACAGCTCACTCAGAAATAATGAAATTAATGCCTCTTCTCAGGCTCTGAAATAATTTTGATATAGCAACATTGCATTGCATCTTCAGTGAATACCCAGCAATCCTGCTGTAAGGCTACAGAAATCTTTCTGAAGAGAAGAATGTTAATAAAGACATGTTTGATCAGTTCTCCATGGGCAAAACTTTATTGTGAATTGCATCTACAGTGTCTGAGACCTTTGTAAATGACAAAACCTTTTTCTTTGCCCTGTAGAGATTCTCTGTCACAGTTCCTTTAAGGGTCATTGTTTGTTAATTTGGTTCTGCATAGGGATTATAAAGCTTTCAGACAAGATGCTTTTTAGTCTTACTCCACAGGGCTAGAAGGGCTGTTTCCCTGTAACTATTGGTAATACTTTTCTGTGCTGTAGTATCCCTGGAGGTCTCTCCAAAGCATACATGAATTTTTAACAACTGAAGAAAGGGTTAAGGGGGAAGAAAGTTTCCTGATGTTATGTCAGTAAGATGCCCAGCTGCCTGCAGTTTGCATTTAAAAATGTTTTCCTGCTTCTTCGCATGGTAGATATATGGACTAGACAGTAAAGGAGCACAGTGGTTTCTTAGACCCTCTTATTTTCAGCACAGGTCCCATCTTCACTTCTGCCTTGCAGTGCATAATTTTCAGATGAAAAATGCTAGTGCACATTTGCTCTCAGAGGTACTTGTAAATGCGTGTTTTGAGCCCCACACATTTGATGGACCTACACATCTGAAATGTTGACACTACATCATACAAAATAATGGCTTAAGCTCCAGCTTTATATTGATAGCTATAGAAACTCAGAGTGGCTTATGGATCATAACATGCTCCATTAGATTAAATATCTTCCAGATTTATGGATGCTCATGAAGAAACAACTCAGAATATTGCTCTTCCTAGTCAGTACTCTAACGATGTGCAGCAGAACAGGACAGAGAGACAGACAGAAGCAAGGAAGAGAGCAAGGAAAGGAATTTGCAGAAGCTGTGTACATTCTTATCAGTTCTGTCTGTGTAGATAGATTTATCAATCAGCCTTAAATATTTTTATTTGTTTGGCTGCACTCATTGACTAAATAAGCTTCAATTTTTTCATCTTCATCAGTCATCTTAAATAAAAAGCTCCAAACCACTATGGAACATTTTCCTGAAAAGTGTGCAAGGCTTCTGTAAGACTACCATTTAATTGCATGCTTTCATAGCCAAAACAGAGACTATGTCTGGAGACTTGCCTTCAGTTTACGCCGGGCATTGAATTCTTGAAGTTTCTTTTGTGCATTGTCCATATGTGCAAAGTTTGCTGCCTTCCCAGTGACCCATGGGTGCTGCAAAGCCTGCAGAGTGGTGAGGCGTTTCTTGGGGTCTAAAACAATCAGCTTTCTAACCTGCATCACAGAGAAGAAACACAGAAGACTTTAACTTAGTCTTCATTTACTAAGTCTTTAATTTTGAGGCTTTGGTCTTTGTTTTGAAAGCATCTTAGTAAATACATAGTAAGAAACCAACAAGACTTTGCATTCAGAGTTTTGCATGTATTTTGTTTCTGGTATTTCTTAGTCCTCCCTAAATAACATCTGAATAACACAGCCACTAAGGAGGAGGAGAGGAGAAAAAGAATCCTCCATAGGATAGAGATATCTCCATAGGATAGAGAAAATGTATCCTCCATAAGCTGTTATAGGTCTGAATTGTCACCTCAACCCTAAAAGATTCTCAAAATATCCCCAGTCAGGCATTTCTCTTAGCAATATCTTCATTTTAGGATTTGGACAAAGTTGAAGCTGGATTAGAAAGTTTAAATTCTGTTGTATGCAACTCACGTAGACCTGCACCATGGTGTCACTGCCAGGTACATCACAAATGAAATGATTCTCTGAGTCATTGTAAAACCTCAGGTGCATGAGTACTATACAAGTATTTCTCTTTTAACCCAGTCTGAAATTAATGCTGTTTAACCCATTCTTCATGTTATCAAGCAGGTCTTTCTGTAAAGACCAGGGAAGCTGCACCTCTCCAAACAAAATAGTAGTACATTTTTGGGCACTGCAGACATACTCCTGGAATGGAGGTGGTACAAACTGCAGGGTATGAAGTGTGTCCAGGCAAGCTGCATTTCATGGGTTCTGTTGTGTGTCTGGACAAGTGGTGTTTAAATAAAGAAGGGTGAGGATAGAGTAAAGAAGTACATGGATACTATTCAGCAGAGCCACACTTATGCAGTCCTCCTGGCTGCACACAATCTTGGAGCAGAGTGCAGGTAACAGCACAGGGTTTCATCATTGCTGTGTGGCCAAGTGTGAGTGGGCTCTCTGAAATTTCCCTTCAAAGAGCTATTAAAGACAGCACCTTGAAGTGGGTGCAGAAGCCAGGCATCATGATGAATAATACCTGCTGTGCATCTACAGAAGTGGTCAAGTTAAGCAAACCACTTCAGCTGAACACCCCAGAACTGCCCAGAGCATGGGTTTTGAGAGCCACAGGCTTCATCCTTACCTACAATATGCTATACAAAGTTCAAACCTGAAACTCTCTTCTTTACTGTAGCAAAATTGTAGGGACGATTTTGAACCAAAGCCCTCTGAATACAATAACAAAGAGCTTTGTCGCAGGCTTCTATTTATCTGAATTTTGACTACACAAGTCAGTATATGATATTTTTTGACCTTAGATAAACTTAATATCTAATACAACAACAAAAAATACTTCAAACTTCTACAGTCCTTCCATCTGAGGCATCCTAAGATACTTTACAAACACTAATTACTTGGTATTTTATGGCATAGTTTGCAGATGTCATGCAGAACGGAGAATTAGTGCTTTCAAAGTTAAAGAAATAACTGAATTGCACAATTTATTGTTGTGGTCAATGGAATGGAGTCTAGTTGGAGGCCTGTGTCTAGTGGAGTCCCTCAGGGGGCGGTACTGGGACCAGTACTTTTCAATCTATTCATTAATGACCTGGATGAGGGAATAGAGTGTGCTGTCAGCAAGTTTGCTGATGACACTAAACTGGGTGGAGTGGCTGACACACCAGAGGGTCGTGTTGCCATTGAGCAAGACTTAGACAGGCTGGAGAGTTGGGCACAGAGAAACTGAATGAAATTCAATAAGGCCAAGTGTCAAGTTTTGCACCTGGGAAAGATCAACTCCATGGATCAGTATAGGTTGGGGACTGACCTGTTGGATAGCAGTGAAGGCGAAAGGAATCTGGGGGTCCTGGTGGATGGAAGGATGACCANCCCGTGAGGGTGATGGAGCACTGGAACAGACTGCCCAGAGAGGTTGTGGAGTCTCCTTCTCTGGAGATAATCAAAAACCATCTGGACGCACTTCTGTGTGACCTGGTGTAGGGAATCCTGCTGTGGCAGGGGGGTTGGATTAGATGATTTTTGAGGTCCCTTCCATCTCCTAACATTCTGTGATTCTGTGACAAAAATCAAACTCAAGCATATCTATCTTTGCAGATCAGTATCTTCTTGGTCCAATTTACTTTATCGAGAAATAAAATAGTATAGTGCAGATAGCACACTAGCCCTTGCATTTTGCTAATGGATCACATTTTAAAGTAATAAGCGTTTCCATAGATACTGAGGAAATCTTAAATGGACACAAGAAGGCTTTCAGCAAGAGTGGGGTAGAGGGAGCTTCTCTCTTTTTACATTCTTCCACCAAACCTGAAACCTGCAAAAATATCAGGCTCTTTTCTACATTTCCCCTGAATGTGTTTGCACTGCAAAGATGAACAACAAAACACCTCAGAGCTAGCATGAAAGGCAGATGTACAGGAGCGCTGTAGCAGCTGCCAACAATCTGTGGCTTAGTTCACATCCATGGTTTCAAGTGCAAAATTGCAGCACCAGACTAGTAGGCGTTATTTAGTAGCATCATAATATACCATAGAGAAAAAAAGAAAAACAAGGAGTTATGTGAACAATTGATTAACCAATTATTCTGAACCCACCCCAAAATGGACTCATTTTCTCAGTGGAAGTGATACTAGTCAAATACATATCAGCAAAGATACTCCAGCCTCATTTTTCATTCACTTACTAAATCCTTGGCATTCAGAGACACATCATCCCACCAGGGGGACACAAAGTCATATTCACAGTTGAGGATTCTCTTAAACATGTACTGATCTCCTCTTTCATCATAAAAAGGTTCAAAGCCACAAAGTCTGCAAGAATAAAGAAATGTATCAAAGATTAATTAGTCTTGGGTTAGAAACACTTCCTGGTATTATCTTTCCCTATGTGTCTGGCAGACCACTTGGGAGAACAGACCTGTTTGTACCTACAAATTCCTAATGCTACAGAGCAGAGCAAAATGTGGCCATAAGCATTCACAAGCACTGGTAAAGGCTGATTAAACTGTAAATTCTCCATTTTCATGTCTGTAATTGGAACTGTTAGTATAGGGACTTACCATAAGAGTAGCAATGAAACAGTTGATACCTGCTATACCTTCCACGTATCAATAAATATTTTCTAGCAGCTCTTTGGTCTACTAGTCTCAGGCTGAAGTCCCTTGGACTACTCAGTTATCCTCAGTCTGAAACCTTTGCTCATACTTGCTCTCTTTTGTGAGTCTTCTCCAGCGTGTGACTTTTTGAAGTGGGTACAAACACCATTCAGTGTTGGCACACAGTGGAGCTGCAAATTAGTGTGTGATGTTTTCTGTTTTAATCTCTGCTTCTTTGCTGAAAGTTCCTGACCTTGGACCTGCTTTTTTGGATTGTTTATAAGCACAATGTTAACATGCTCACAAAGAAATTATGAGAATCCCTGTAACTCTTTCCTGAGGGATAGGAATTAGCTGAGGAACCACATTTTTCCCTTGAAGTTAGAACTTTTTAAAAATCCAGTTGGGAATGTTTTTTTGAGTATGTTCATCACTGTATGTTCTTTCATCCTATCATCCACAAAGCATAAAAGTTTTCTGCAGGTTTTAATAATCAGCTTTCATCTTTACTTAGATAACCTACATATTATAAATAAATGTTATAATTTCATTAATACTGCATTTGTGAATATATTGAATAATACAGATCCTGACACAGACCTGCACTGCTGGCCCTAAGAAAAGCCAATTAATAGAAGTGGTTTCCACTTGTATAATGTCTTTTTTTGTCACTGCGTTGCACTTTAAAAATGCTTGCACACATTATCAGATGTTTTAGAGTGAATTTCCTATTCATTCAGAGTGTTCTGAGCTAAACAGAATGTCTATTTGCTACTCTTTCTCCAGAAAATGCAACATGCAATGAGATGATGAACGGAAAACAACAGCAGACCAAAGCAACAAATGTAGAAAATTTAACCTTAAGTTTTAACTTGGTCTTATATTTTTAAACCCATTTAGTGTGTTTATTGTCCTGAAAAAGGAGACAGATGTTTCAAGGCAGAAATGTGGTTTTGGGAGTGGAGTATAGTCATGGGTGGAACAGATGCATCACCTTGCACTGCTGAAAAGGAGAAAACCTCCTCTGTAATCACATTCTGGACACATTACTAATGTCAAAGTCTGGCAGAGATGGATTAAAACACAAAGATCCAACCTCCAAATATGTGCTTCGGTATGCAGAAGTCTGTCATGGTCCTCTTGCTGCTCCTCTCCTTTTTGCCTGCCTCTCCCATCCGCATTTCTGAGCTTGTTTCAGGTTGGCTCCTGTCCCCACCCAGCACCTTTGCTGAACAGGGCTGTTGAGCCATCAAGTGGTTCAGTCAAAACTGGCCTCTGGACACCAGGTAACTGGTGACATACAGGGAGATCATTCTTAAGACTTGCTGTGACTGTGCTGGAAGCCTTCTAAGTGATTCTGTTTATTCCTGAAAATATTTTCATTGTAACTCACTGTATCACCTATTGTTTTAGTAACAATTTCAATGGATATGCTTCTACTTCAAAATATTTCCATTTCAGCAGACAGATTTTTTGCTACATGCCAAATTAGATAAATAAAACCAGTGGTGTGATTTCAAGTTAGATAAATTAAACTAGGGTAAGACCCAACATGGCTGGTTTTGATTTCATTTTACAATGGCAACATTTAAAATCAATTACCTACCAAATAAAGAAAAATCAATGTAAACAGCTTCAAAATCAATTAGAAATGACCAGACAGGGTTTTGTGCTCTTTTAAGTAAGTTAGTAAAAAACTACCTTTAATTAAAACTAAATTCTGAGTCCCAGCAAAGCCTCTGTATTTGTTTACCACTATCTGCATCTCAAATGTGTGGTAGCATTTCTAACCTGCTGCAGGAATACAAAAGGACTGACTCTTTTTGCTGTTAGAACTATAAACGTGGCTTCTCTGGAATTACGGTAGTTAGTATCAATAGGTCTTAATATAATTTGCCTCAGGAATAATTGTTCTATGAAAATATGTCTAGGTTTTTCTAATCACATGGTAAGTCTGATTTGTACTGGTGAGAAGGTAGTTTTATGTATGTCTTCTGTAGCATGGTAGTTTAACTGTTATAACCACTTTATTTTGGAGGCACAAGGAGCAATATTTTTTTTTACTGTAATAAGTGCATTTGCTCTACCAAACTATGAGACTAAGACTTGCAACAGTGCCCTTTAGGCTGCAGGATTAATGAATTAGTTACTATACATATACCTTTCTGGTTTTAGCTTTTAATCAATCAGAAGTGTTGATCTTACAAAGCTTTCCACTCTATAGAAGAGTTTTAAATGTGGAATAGTCTTAAAGCTAAATGGAACACATAGTCAAGTGTGTTTGACTAGCACCCTTTTTGGCCTGGCTTGTTCCTGTAGGTCAAATTCTATTTTGAGAGGGGAGGAGGAGAGGAACAGAAGGAGGAAGAAGTAGAGAATTATCCATACTGGTGGTGTATTACCCAGAGCAGTAGCTCACACACTAGTGTTTATACCAGTGCAGAGGTTTAATTTGACTTGGGAGCATCTCCTGGGTAGCTGGATGGTTTTGAAAGCCTTTGAAATGTTTGAAATCTTTTAAAAGGTTTTGAAATGCCACTTATATTCAAATACGAATTTGCTGTATATTCTGATGTGGACCTTATCTACACTTGAAAGAAAGTTCTGCTTACAATAACACCTGTCTCTCGTTTGTTGAATAACTAGGCAAGCCCTGACGTGCGGAAACAAACTTTACAACCCAGGAAAGGTTGTAAAGCAGGTATGTTTATTTACAGCGCTGGAGAGTCGGGGAATAGCTTCACCAAACCACTCTACCCAGACAAGTTACAGACCATTATTTAATGACCTAATCTATACATATGCATTACTAGGCTATACCTATGCAGTGGATAGGTGGGATTATTAAAATTAGTTCCAGGAACTCAGTCTCCTCCTCTTGGTGCATGCGCGCTGCCTTCTGGTGGTCGTGGGCGGTGGTCTATGAGGAAGGCTCGAAGTCATTGTCGCATTGGCATTTTCAACTTTGTCCAGCTTTACCGAGTTCACAGCCATCAGGGTCACGAGAACTGTTTCTGTCTGGTAGCCCTGCAGCTAGGTTCCCATTATCTCCTAGTGCGGCCCCTTAGTCCTTGTGTCTTATCTTTGCAGACCTACTCTATTCCTCCCTGGTTTTTTACTGTGTATTGTGGGCCAAATGTCCTAACTTGCTAACCCTTTTCCAGCTCAATTCTCTTTTACTAACTCATCCCATAGCCATAGATATCTAGATGTCTTTGTAGAGGGACAACAAAAAGCACCTTTACACTCTCAGAGACAGCCCTGCTGGAAAATTTCACTTCTCTGCAATGTGTGGACCTCTACAGCTGATGAGAAATGATCACCTGACAGGCAATATCTGAGATGGGATCTTCTATAGACTTGAATCCTGAGACAAAGATTAACATCTTAAAAGGAGCAGGTAACAAAATGGCAAGTAGGAATATTTTACCCTATTATTTACAGGCACCCAAAATGACAGCTGTGACTTATTCGAAGCTCATGTACAGAACAAAAAATGTTTTCTGATATTTCCATCCGAGTGTTTATGTGACTTTCCAAGTACTTTTAGTATAAACCCTAGAAAATATAATTCTTTCTTTGCAAAAAAACATGAAGAAAATAATTGTATTATTACACACTGTACTTGCTGGACACAGTTAATGAGCCCTAGAAGGGGAAAGAAAATGTCCTGAGTGTTTAAAATCTTCCATATCTTTAATGCATATGTGTGAAATCCCATTTTCTTCCCATAGAAGGTATGCTGCTAGTATCATGTACAAGTATACAAGGTAGATTAGTATTGGTGTTGCCAAGGGAATAAATGAAGTTACTTATTCTCCCATAAAGAGAAGTGTCAATATATCAGATTCAATCTTCTCTTCCTAACAATCTTCCTTTGAAAGACTCCATTGATAAATAATTGCAAAGCTTACCAATTGAATTAGGAATAACCATATTAAGATGCAGACACAAGTGCCTACCTTTACACACAAGTGTTGGAAAATTTTGGTCTATAGTTGCAACTTTGCTTAAAATATGTATGAGCAGTGCTCGCAGCCCTCTGTCAACAATGTCTCTGGTTATCTCGTAAGAAGTGGAACACTTCAATTAATAATTTAACCCATTGGACCAATTTGCAGATACAGAGCACAGGGCTGTTCCTCGTCTCCTGGCTGAGGTGCTCTGACACAGCAAACACTGATGCTGCTGGTGAAGCTGTAGCAGTGTCTGTGACTCACACAGACGGGTTAGCTGCATTTGGGAATATTCACAGGTGCTGCAAAACTACTGCAAGCACCTTAGCTTCTCCTTGCCTCCTCTGTAGTTGAGAAGCTACTTAGAATCATAGTATATCTCAATTTGTGTGAATGGGAAAAAAACCCATATGATGCTTTCTGACACCTATGTACTTGTATTTCTGCTTGTAATAGCTTTGATGTTATTCATTTACAGTAATAGCATGATTCTGTGCAGACCTTGGTGTTGTTCCAGAAGTACCCTTTTATGTATAAAATATAAAATCTGAGTGTTTTGCTATGTTCTTCAAGGATTTGACTTAGTTTAATAAGACTAGGAATATCATAATTAAAGCTCAGGATCTTGTGTTTTCCAACGTCACAGCTCATAAAGTCATAAAAACCTGCAGGTACTCACAAATTAAACACTCTGCGGCACTAGCTGAACTTACAGGATGTAGGTGATAATTCCCAGAGACCACATGTCCACCTCAGGGCCATAGGCACATCCTCGTAGTATCTCTGGTGCTGCAGATGATAAAACACTTGTCAATAAGATGGAAGTGGAATGCAGAATTAACAGTTACAAAGTCAACTTAAACTCCATGCACACTTCTGTCTTTAAAAAAGTGCCTGCTCTTTTAAACCCTTAATCAGGCAAATGATTCATTTGATTGTGTATAAAGCAACAGAATTCATGTCCAAGCACAGGCAGAATAAAATGAAAAGCAGACTTCAATTTCAAATTACTCTTCAGGTTTGTGAAAAGAAGCACAGAAAGCTGAGTAACAATAGAGCTGAAATGTAACAATGGAGATGTTACTTTTACTTCAGTATTTTACTTATTTACTTGGTACTTTTTGGGGGGCTTCTTTTGTGGTATTCTGTTTTCATTTTAAGAAAAGACAAAATCATTACAGGCAATTGTTTTTGCTGCAGTATGGAGCAGGTGGAAAGGCCAGGCAGTCCTGGGGGACTCTTTCTGCTGTGGTAAAGAGGAATTAATCTCTGCTCAAGCAGCTTGACAGACACACCTCGAGGAAAGCTGAGTAGCTCACCGTATCCCTCAGACAGTGTCTGTTGCTCCTACATGCAACTAAAAATGTGCACAGTTGCACATTCAGTTAAACTGTGACATGTCTACCTCAAGCATCCCTGGTCCTTGTCCTGTCAAAGGACATTAATCACTAAGTTTGCTATGTACCACTCTGTCATGGTTTAGCCTTCCCAGACAGTCAGAACCACACAGCTAGCTACTCATTTCTCCTCACCACTGGTGGGATGGGTAGGAGAAAACACAACAAGAGCTCAAGGGACCAAGCTAAGGACAGTGAGGGCTCATTCACCACTTAGGGTCATGGCAAAATACAGACCAGACATAGGGGAAATCCAACATTTAATCTAAATAAAAATCACAATCAAATCCAGGTAGGGTGACAGCACATACACACTATGCAAAACCTACACACCACTCTTACATTCCATCCCTCCCCTATCCTGAGCCCTGCTCCTAGGGTAGAACCCTCCCTCCTGCACTGCAGAGGGTCAGGGAAATGGGTGGAGCAGGACACCAGTCTTGTCTAGTCCACAATGGTACCAGTCCATCCTCTTCAAGGGAAAACCCCTGACTGTCCTTCCCTTTAGCAATGTGGCATCACTCCCACAAGGAATAATCTAATGATTCCCAACAGTCTTCCCCGCAGTCTCAATGTCTCTTTGGGGGACTCCCCTCCTTCACCTTCCAGCATGGGCTCCTCCTGTTCCACAGGCCACAGGGTGGGCTCTCCACCAGTAACTCCTCTGCAAGGCTCCAAAGGCAGCTGCCAACCTTGCTATGAGCTGAGGAAAATGGCCATTCTAAGATACTCCCCTCAGCACTTTCCTTCTTCTTCTGGAAGAGGCTGGGAGGAAGGGCACCATTCTCACTGTCTCATACCCTGCCCAGCCTGCCACACAAAAAACTACACCCCACCTTCAAGTTGTTTTCTCCTCCTAAATGTGCTCTTCGAAGAGATGCTGATTGGCTCAGCCACACCCAGAAGCAGAATTGACACCACAGCTGGGGGAACTCTCCTGAACCTCCTCACTCAAGCATGCTCAGCAAGAACCCATCACATTCTGCCCCAAGCTGGTGAAAGCTTCCTCACACAAACATGCCCAGTACAAAACCACCACACACTACTACAGCTGGCAGCTGGGAAAATGCCAGTTCAAGCACAGACTTTCCTTGTCTACTTATTCTTCTGCTGTTTTTGAGAAGGGAGACTAGATCAGAACTGATTTTAACTCAGGTTATACTCAAAGCTGACAGGGCAGCATACAGACCAAGCAGCCGACAGCCTCAGAGAAAAAGATGTATATGGATCAAGAAAAGAGATGTTAACCATCCTTCTCCTTGCCATGTTAGTGCCATGTGGGAGGTTCTGAATTAAATAGGATAGGTTTTCTGTGTAACAGCCAATATGCTTCCTTGACTAAAACCCACAATATTTCTTGAAATGTTTTCTTGCTCAGGATAAGGGCAGAAGTCACTTTCTGTCCTTCTTTTGTCTTCTCCTTGTTCCACCTCAGTATTGTGAAATGTCCACGAAGAAGACCAAAGATTTATATATACAGGTCTGCCTTCCCATCTGGTATGTGATTACATGGTTATACATCTTGTAAATTTGACTTATTAATATATCTAGAAGTTTGCTTTAGTGAATGCTTTTTACTGTTACATTGCTGTTAACTTAGATGTTGGCTGTTGACAGATCATGAATCATGGCTCTGCACTGGCTTATTTCTATGTGCTACTGTCAGAAAACACTTATGCCCTTCATGTTAAGTTCTCTGAAAGCACAATGTCTCAGTTAAGTTCTTTGCGACCATCCGGTGAGCCTCACCTCTGTGCCTGGGAAGATCATGGAGTGCATTGTCATGGAAGTGATGGTAAGGCACATGCAAGACAAAGAGGTGATTCTAAGAAGCCAGCATGGATTCACTAAATCATGCCTGATCAACCTGGTAGACTTCTATGATGGAGTGACTGCAACGGCTGATGAAGGAAGACCAACTGATGTCATCTACCTAGACCTTAGTAAAGCCTTTGATACAGTTCCACATGACATCCTTATCTCAAAATTGAACAGATATGGATTTGATGGGTGGACTACTCAGTGGATAAGAAATTGGCTGGATGGATGCAGTCAGAGAGTTGTGGTCAATGGCTCCTTGTCTAGGTGGAGGCTGGTGACGAGTGGTGTCCCTCAGGGTTCTGTCTTGGGACCGGTGCTCTTCAATGTCTTTATTAATGACTTGGACAGAGGTATTGAGTGCACCCTCAGCAAGTT
>VWZX01007182.1:63246-76786 GCA_013399015.1 Galbula dea
GGGTTGTTCAGCCTGGAGAAGAGAAGGCTTAGAGGCGACCTTATAGCAACCTTTTAGTACCTGAAAAGGGAGTATAAGGCAGAAGGAGAGAGACTTTTCTCCTGGTCTGGTTGCAACAGGACACGAGGGAATGGCTACAAGCTGAAGGAGGGGAAATTTAGGCTGGAGATTAGAAGGGGGTTCTTTACCCAAAGGGTGGTGAGGCACTGGAACAGGTTGCCCAGAGAGGTTGTGGAGGCCCCATCCCTGGCAGTGTTTAAGGCCAGGCTGGATGTGGCCCTGGATGACGTGGTCTAGTGCATGTGGCGTCCCTGCCACGGCAGGGGGGTTGGAACTAGATGATCTTTAAGGTCCCTTCCAACCTGAGCCATTCTATGATTCTATGATTCTATGATTCTATGATCTTCCTGCTTTCAGTCCTCTGCATCACTTTGCTTATCCCAGGGACTGTAGATTATTAAGTCTTGAAACCAAACTATCCAGACTTCAGTATGTTTTTATTGCTGTGTTCTTGCTGTAGAAGCTGCTGATAGATGGGTGAGCAGGATATGGCGGTTGGCAGCCTATGACTATCAGTTATTCATAGTTTATTTTCACATTTCAACAGTATTCCTCCTTGGTCTTGCCCACTTCTGTAAAGTAATGCTTTAGTATTTTGCAGCTACAAGGATGCTAAATGCATGGTCAGATAACTCAGGTCATAAAGCAAAGATTGCAGGTCCATGTCTACAGGCATTGCAGGTCTATGCTCACAGGCATTGAAGCTCCTTTCTTCTCAATACAACATTCAGCCTCAACCCTTCCCACCAAGTCATCTCTATTCTGGGGCATCATTTATGGGGATAAGCCTTATCCTATTTTTATAGTGTACTAACTACAGTTTTATGGAATTTGTAGCACGACTGTCACAAGAGATGACAACCAGAACATTAATAGCATTAATGTGAAGTACAGTTTTACAAAACTGAGCAGACTAGAATTCAGTGCTACTCTAAAGCATAAAGATAAACATACAAGAATAAGACAACTGAGATAAAACACAGTTTCTAAAACAAAACACAGTTTCTAAACTTTGTGCACATGTCCACAGTTAAACAGGTAGGAAGTGTCCTTAAATGCCATCAACTGAAAAATATAAAGCCACCATCATTAAGTATATAATTTCCTAATTCCTAAATTACGAAAGGAATTAAAATTACCATCCTTGTGTAACACAGTGCAAAGCTCACAAGTCAGATGTTTGCCCTGATGGCATTCATAAACTCATGCTTGTTGAAGTATTGTGAATGCAGAGGCAAATTTTGACAAGCAATGGCAGTCTCTTGGTAAAACTGAAGTAGACCTATGATTTAATTCTTATTTTGTTCAGGAGAAAAGAGGATTAGTTGTAAGTCTCAAAGCATTTCTACCGCTGGAAGAGATGACTAGCTCTACAATAGCTGCCCCAGCTGACAAAATCTGTCACACGGTGCTCCTTCATATTGAAACAGAGCAAGGCCCAAAGAGTTAACTCAGAAAGCCAGCTCTGAGCTAAGAATTAAAGAATCAGGATTCTAGGACCAGTGGAAAAATAACATCTGGACAAAGAATGCTATCATACTGACACAAAGAACATACAGTAAGAACACAGAAAGATAAAGAGCACTGAAAATGCTAACATACTAACATAAATCTTACATAAATAGGGATAGGAAAGGAACAAGGAGAGATAAGGAGCAAGAGTCCAAAGACTATTGCAAAATATACATTGTAGTCAGCAGAATCAAGAAAAGTTCAAAACTTTGCCTGAGGAAGAAGAGCAAAAACATGACCCCTGAAGAGGAAGTAACAGGATGTACCACCAAGAATCATCCCAAAATGAAGACTCTGCCCCTGACTCTGCCCTAATTCCGCCTGTTATGAATATTATAATTAGATGTTGCAATAATATGAATATGCATGTAAACATGTTGTAATATCTTACAGAAATTGTATAAATAGTCTGATTTTTCACTGACTGCTTCGGAACTCTTTGTCCGGCACGAGCCGGGGGTTCCCCAATGTTGCCTGAAATAAATACCTTGCTGCTTAAAGACTAAAGCTTGTCTCTGAGCTGTTCCATTGGGCCTTTTGGGGCATAATTTCGGCATCAGTATTGCACTCATAATTCTGTTATTCAGGTTCCACTCTAGCACGGACCCAAATGGTCTGAGCCAAGTCTGCATTTAAAATCACATATTTCCTTAGATGTTTTGGGTTTAGTGGATTAATTTGTGGCCTTATTTTAAGGAATAATTTGATTTACTCTACTTAAAAAGTATACTTCACGATAAATTTAAGGTAAGCAATATTCAAATATTAATAATTGTTATGATGTCTAAAATCTTTTGTGTTTTCATTGTGTCTTTCATGGGCCAAATTACTCCCGATGTCTCTTCAGTATTATTTTAATAATTTCAGCATTCTTATGATGGTCAAACTAATTTCCATGCAAGCCATGAACTTACATCATAACATATGTTTTGATTATTAAGATTCATTGATAGAGACTATGAGTTTAGAAAAAATTAACCCACTGCCAATTTTGAATTTCAGGGTTTTTATTTCTGCTTTTTAGGTGCTTTTTGAATTTTGACTTTAGGAGGAAGTATTTCACCTTGGAAGGAAAAAATGTCTGTCCCACATGACATCCTGGTCTACAAGCTGGTGGAATATGGGTTTGATGGATGGACCACTTGGTGGATGAAGAACTGGCTTGACAGCCACATCCAAAGATTGGTTTTCAATAGGTCCATGTCCAAGTGGAGAACAGTAACAAGTGGAGTCCCTCAAGGATCAGTACTGGGACCACTCTTGTTTAACATTTCTCTCACCGACATGGACAGTGGAATTGAGTGGACCCTCAGCAAGTTTGCTGATGACACCAAACTGTGTGGTACAGATGACATTCTGGAGGGGAGGGATGCCATCCAGACGGACCTGGACAGGCTGGAGAGGTGGGCCCATGCCAACCTCATGAAGTTCAACAAGAACAAGTGCAAGGTCCTACATCTGGGTCGGGGCAGTCCCAAGCACCAATACAGGCTGGGTGAAGATTGGCTTGAGAGCAGCCCTGCGGAAAGAGACTTGGGGGTGTTGGTGGATGAGAAGCTCGACATGAGCAGCCAGTGTGCGCTTGCAGCCCAGATGGCCAAATGTATCCAAGGCTGCATGAAGAGAAGCATGGCCAGCAGGTCGAGGCAGGTGATTCTCCCACTCTACTCTGCTCTTGTGAGACCACACCTGGAATATTGCGTCCTGTTCTGGAGCCCCTGTTACAAGACGAATATGGGGGTGCTGGAGAAAGTCAAGAGAAGGGCCACGAGAATGATCAGAGGACTGGAGCACCTCTCCTATGAGGACAGATGGGGAGAATTGGGATTGTTCTATCTGCAGAGAAGGCTCTGAGGAGACCTCCTTGTGGACGTCCAGTATCTGCAGGGGGCCTACAAGAAAGCTGGTGAGGGTCTTTTTAGGATGTCAGGTAGTGATAGGACTAGGGGGAATAGATGCAAACTAGAGGACGGTAGATTTAGATTAGATTTTAGGAGGAAATTCTTCTCCATGAGTGTGGTGAGACACTGGAACAGGTTGCCCAGAGAGGTTATGGAAGTCCCAAACCTGGAAGCTTTTAAGACAAAGCTGGATGGGGCTCTGCGCAACCTGACTAGTGAAGGTGTCCCTGCCAGGCAGGGGTATTGGAATTAGATGATCTTTAAGGTACTTTCCAACTCTGGCAATTCTATGATTCTATGAAAATGTAACATTGTCACATTGTTATGTTATGTAGCACACTGTAAATAATAAACCAACGTACCACAGTATCCTGGAGTTCCACAGACTGTCTTCATAGTCACCTGATCTTCCACAATTTTGGAAAGTCCAAAGTCAGCTGTTAAGATTGTTTAGGAATATTAATATTCTTACTCCCCTGTTAAATCATGTTGTGTTTGGGGTTTTTTTTAACATTGTATATACAATTAAATGAACACATATGCATTAAATGAACACATGCATCAAATGAACAGCACTGTCATTTCCAGGGATGAGGATCAATTTATACTGTCTACTCAGACTGCAATCCAGAAGTAAAATGTATCCATACAAATGAGTATCCCTGGCTCTTGCTTGACAGAAAAGTAGCTTGTATTTTATCCCTAAATTTATTGACAAAGAGAATACAATGGGATACCTATAAGGGTGAATCTGCAGTGATGTAGAAATGCATTTTAGGCATATATTCAGCTTCCAGTCTGTGAGTAATCAAATAAAATTAACAGAACAATTTTGAGTTTAAAATTGCAGATCAGTGATTCGGTGGATAAAGAATAAGGGTCAGTAAGGGTCAGAGTATGCAGACCCTGCAAGTATTTTGATAGAGGGCTTCAAGGGGAGTGGAGGTGATAACAAGAGAAGTACTAATCTTTCTTTTTGTAGTATTTCCACCCTGAATTACTAATCAGGCACCAAGAGCCTTCATGATGCTACACATCGTACTCGCATGACTTACTTTTTAAAAGACATAAAGAAGGAAGTTCTCAATGTATTTTTGTTTTGTTACAGTGAATATGAAAGGGAATGTTTTGACTCAAGATCAGGATAAAAAATAGTTCATATTTTATTCTAGAAAAGCATAGTTAGGGTTCCCTTACCCCTAAAGGCTTGTAATTTATGTATTTTTATTTATCTAAACAGAAATATACTTTAATAAACACTGCATCTCTTTATAAATCAGATTTCAATTTAAACAAGGCAATAATATCAACCAGAAGACAAAGAATCACAGCATTTAGGAAAATGTGTCAGAAGCCTCTATGCCACTCTAGCTGTCAAACCAAGGCAGCTGGGTGCTGCATTAAACTATCATGTTACAGTTCTTTAGAGCCTCTCCAGGAGAGATAAGAGCTTGGACAAAATGTAAATTAAAATAACTTTGTCCCAAGATGCAAGACTTCCCTAGAAAATTATATTAAATTGCTTTAGACTGGTTCATGGAAATCTGACTCCTGAAACCCATGATGAACATTAGCCTGACAAACATGGCAACACACTCCTTGCATGATCCCACGCTTCCCCATAAGGAAGCACAAGGTGATACACTGAAACTAGGCACATTCATCACAGAGCTCCTCTTTGCTGAAGCTAAAACTGGGCATACCTGGCATTTTTGGAGGTCATGCCCTTTGTAAGTGGCCACCACCCCCAACAGAACTGACATAATACAACCCTGTTCAGGAGAGCTTGGTCTCACCTTGTCCCTCTTTGTCCTCTCTGTGGTGATGACTGTGCTTCAGGTAGCTTCCCTATGCTCTTTGTGAAGATGACTTCTTCTTAACCCTCAGATATTCCTTCGAAACAGAAGTCAGCCTTGCTTAGTTTGTTTTCTACCACTTATCTGTGCATTTGTACTTTCATGCCAATAAATGTTTCCTCTTAATATATTAGTTTAACAAAAATAAGGGGCAGAGAAGTAGTGTGCACAGCTGTATGTTTGTCTCATGGCCCTTCTTGTTCCTCCTGAGAGCTTTATTCTCTGCCATGTTCTGTACAATTTGGCTATAAATTCTCTAAGCAAACATCTGCCTCTTTATTGCTTTTAAAAACACGATGCACAGCTGTGCTGCTGAAGAAGTGACATGCTGTTCATTTGGGTATAAAGTGGTAGTGAGATGCCTATACTGTAAACATTAGTTATATTACTGGTACAAATGAATTAAGGAAGCATATATTTAACTCTGCTCACCAATTTTCAGTGGTGCATCCGGTGCTGGTGTTGCATAGAGTAGATTTTCTGGTTTCAGGTCACGATGCACAATCCCATTTGCATGTAGGTACTAGAAGAAGGGAAAGTGAGAACATTTAAGTGAGAATAAAATGTTGTGGTCAGGCATGAGTTAACATCTTCCTAATAATCTAAAGGGGCAGATTTTTAATCTGTTGTGTGTGACATGGAGTCACTTAACTAATTTTCACTAGATTTTTTCTGGAAACCTGCATGGATGCATAATATAATCTGAATAGGAAGCTAAAATTTGAGAAGGTCACTTTTATTTGAGAAGAAAAACAACTCAGAAAGTAGCATCGACTTTTTAAATACAGCAGTATCTTCTAGGAAGTAATCTAATAGAATCATAGAATAGAATCATAGAATGGCCCAGGTTAGAAGGGACCTTAAAGATCATCTAGTTCCAAGCCTGCTGTCATGGGCAGGGACGCCACACACTAGACCAGGTTCCCCAGGGCCACATCCAGCCTGGCCTTGAACACTGTATGGGATGGGACAGCCACAACCTCTCTGGGCAACCTGTTTCTCTGCCTCACCATTCACTGGGTAAAGAACCTCCTTCCAATTTCTAGTCTAAATTTCCCCTCCTTCAGCTTGTAGCCATTCCCCCTTGTCCTATTGCAATCTGACCAGGTGAAAAGTCTCTCCCCTTCTATCTTTTAATCCCCCTTTAGGTACTGAAAGGCTGTTAAAAGGTCCCCTTGAAGCCTTATCTTTTCTAGGCTGAACAATCCCAACTCCTTCAGCCTACGCTTACAGGGTGGTGCTCTAGCCTTTTGATCATCTTTGTGACCCTCCTCTGCACCTGCTCTAACAGGTCCACATCGTTTTTGTGCTGAGGACCCCAGAATTGGATGCAGTACTCCAGGTGGGGCCTCACGAGGGCAGAGTACAGGTGCTGAATCACCTCCCTAGACCTGCTGGTCATGCCCCACCTGATGCAGCCCAGGGTATGGTTGGCTTTCTGGGCTGCGAGTATACATTGCTGGCTCATATCCAGCTTTCCACCTATCACGACCCCCAAATCCTTCTCTGCATGGCTGCTTTCAGCAAGTTCCTCTCACAGTCTGTACTTATACCTTGGATTGCCCCTACCCAGACGCAGGACCTTACACTTCGACTTATTAAACTTCATTTGACTCTCATGGGCCCACTTTTGAGTTTGTCCAGGTCCCTCTGAATAGCATCTTGATCTTGATTTAGAAATGGACTTAGTTAAATTAGCATAATTCAATTTGAACAACACATTCCAATTTTTATATGCTCTTTTTTGATTGCTGTTCACTTTATTTGTCACATATTGATTTTAATAAGAGTCATGTTCCTTTACAGGCAGTGCCTCTGCAGCATAAGTTCAAAGACTCTCCCAGTCTGGAGTACAACTCTAGGTATTGCATATTCTCACTGTAAAATAGATAGCTTGTGCTATTCTATTTATATTCTATCTCTCTTAAAGACTAAATGATGTGATTAAGTAAGAAGATTAGGGCCCAGGTAACAAGCCAGAGCAGCGTACTGATCCACTTTATGATCTAGGAATTGCTGAATTACACCACTTTCCCCACCTACAAGATATGGATGAGACTTGAAAAACATTTGAATTCTATGGATGGATAGACAGCTTTTAGATGCACAGTGCAGTTTGACAGTTTAACATAGCATGCGCATAAAATGTGATCCTAACAGGATACTTTTGTAGTAGCTAAAATGTCCTGTTTTCACTTTCTTCTGATTTTCAGTAAACAATGCTAACCACTGAAAGAAAATAAATGCATGGCAGTTATCTGATTGTAGCTTTGCTAATTTGTGTTAGTGAAGTAAGGTGGATATAGAAAATTTATACTTACATAAAAATTTTATATTTCCATGGCAACACTACACAGATATATTTAGCCCTAGCTATGTCTTGTAATATCTATGTACAAAAATGTAACATTTACTTGCAGAAGGACAGTGCTTCATCTAGCCTGGTAAGATGTAGCTGGAAGACAGCCTTTCACAGGATCTTACAGGAAGGCCCATGTAAGAAGACCTCGGGGAAAAAATTGTCTTCATGCACAGCAGTTCCATTCAAGCACACAGCTGGCCAGAGGTACAGGGAGGAGAAATTATGCTTTCTCATATACCTTCTCCTTTTGATTTATTTATTTATTTTTAACAACACATCAAGGTAAGTGCTATAAATAGAGACAGTATGGATTTTAAGGAATATATGGCTATTCCATTTAGGAAATGAAAAGGAAAATGCAAATACTAGAAACCCTGAACAGTCCGTAATAAGTTAGTGAATTTAAATGCAAAAGAAATAAAACAATTAGTGAAAAAATATATTTACACATCTTAAGGTCAGACTACTTTTATAATTCTTTTGACCAATGAGATGTAAATAGTCCAGGCAGGTGAACCAGCTGTGCTTCAGGCGCACAGTGGGGTACTCCTTTATTAATGTAGAGCATCTCAGGTTATCTGGGAGAAATGTTTTCTAGCAAAATCCAGTGTGATCATTTTACTACTCTTCAATAATCTTTGAGAACAGACACAGCATGACACTAGGTAGTAATAATATAAAAGCCCCTTTCTGAATGATTGTTTGCTCCAGGATAAGACAACAGACTTAATGATTAAAATAAAGGCAGCCATCACCTTGGCTTTTATTCCCATGGTACAAATCAGCAACTCATGACTGTGACTCTGTTCATGACTGTGACTGCAGCTGAAAGGGCTTGGGGTTTTTTGTTTTGTTTCTGGGGGTTTTTTTTGTTTTGTTTTAAAGCTTCTTTTTAATTGATGGGTGAGAATTCCTTTTGTTTTCTGTTTTATTATTTAATAATTCAGGTTCCTACCTAGCTTGAAAGATTTTATGACAAAAGGACAATTGAAGACTTCTTAAAACTCTGGCCTTTTCCCTTAATTTATGTTTAAAGACCTCTGATACTAAAGACTCCACAATTTCCCCAAGCAATTTAGTACAGGGCTGTGCTATCTTCACCATTAAGAAACAGTTCCCTGTGGCTTACCTGGATCTTGACAAGGGCAGATGAAGCCCATTGTTTTGTTTCTTACATACCATAGAGGCAGAAAGCAAATTATTCCTTTTTTTTTCAACAGTGTTTTGAGTACTTGTTACCTTGTACACAATCATTCTCCTCTCTAGGAATAAAGGACTTTCTTAGGAGCTTTCTTACAGACCATCTTTTCCAGACCTGTGATCATCCATTGCTCTCCTGCAAGCTGTATTGACTTGCATAAATATGTTGAAAATATGAAAATGGATTCCAGCTGTGGCCTGACAAATTTTAGAGGATCTGGATGTCAGTTGTATCCCAACTCTGGACATGATCTCCAAAGTTGCAGTGAACAAGGGCTGTACAGCAGAGACAGCTCCAGTGAGTGTCCTCAAAATTACTGTTATGCAAATACTTTAACTCCTTTGTGAATCTGTCATGTTGATTAGCCCACAGTCTGGCTTACACATCCTCTTGCCAAGTATGAACCCAGCTCTGTCATAAAGTTGCATTACACAATCAAAGAGATAGCTAAGGGAACTTGACCAGCAACTCTAGTTCACATCCAGCTCATACCTGCCATCCCAGGTAGTGCTGCTTTATAGGGTAGTGTGCGCTACCTCTCAGGTTAGTGCTGAACAGGAACTGCCATGGAAATGCTCTGGATCAAGGACCTAGTGCTCTCTTTTCTCCACTGACATGGTAACAGTTTTCTGTGTGTATTCATTTAGTGGTGGAGAGAAACTTGTGGCTGGGGCAGTGGTTTCATTGTACGAATTTCTGACCAGGATGCCTGTAATATGACTGTCACATTTACAAATACTAGATTCACCCATGTTTTCAAAAGGAAAATTTCTATGAGTTTTTTCACTCCACAGAATATATGTAAGACTTGAATGTCTAATTTATTACAAATTAGGCCTGTAGGGTCCTGAAAGAAGAACCAAAGTCATATAAACCAATTCAGTATGGGTCATCTTCTACTATAAAGGCAGTCACTACCTCCTTAAGAAATTGAAAACAGCATGTTTTTTTTCCTCCGTCTTCAGGAACATGTAGACTAGTAATTAAGCTCATTCTGTAGCCCTTACAAAAGTTTGACATTGCATAATGAAAGCTACTGCACAGTAATTAGTTTGATTACATCTACATAGTGTTTGATAGAGATGGGGTTATTTGATAAAGTTTCTGAAGGAGTTAAGAAAAATTTTAAATAAACTTTTAACAATTTAACAGGACAAAGAAAAAAATCCTATTTTCTGTTCTAGGAAGGTGAGTGAGCTCACTTTACATATGTAGAACGCCAAAACCAGTCTCTGTATAATTTGTGTCTGAAATAATCACTTAGCACAGATCTTACAGAGAAACAAATATGTAGAACTCAAAATGTATACTTAATTATGCACTCCACATGGGTGCAGACTTCGGAAAACAAGAAACATGTTGCTTGGGAGAATCAAGAGAAATCTAAAATGCCATAGTTAGTGAGCATCTATGCCCTGTTATAATCTTCTGCATGTATCAAACAATCTAAAATTCACACATACAATAATTGCACAAAAATTACAGACTGATATAAGGGTATGATATATGACCTACAGCTACTGTTGTCTTATCCTGGAGCAAACAATGTACTTCCTCTTGCATCTCAATTTCCACATCTTTAAAATTTTGGTTATTTGTTAACTGTGTTTTAGATAACGGAGTGACAAGAGCAAAAGGGCAATGGGGATACATAACAATTAGTTGTTGAAACTATGCTGTCCCCACTGAAGTTCATGAAGTATTCCACTACTTCAACTAATTGAGACTTTACTTAAAAGCAAAGTAATACATAGTTTCTCTAAGTGGCCTACTTCTGTGCTTCCATTTTTCTCTTGGGCAGCACATAACTTGAAAGCAGAAGAGGACCTGAAATCCTGCATTCTTTGGCTTTGAGAATTGGATGGTTTGATTTCTACTCATTATAGAAAAGTGCATTTATCTGAGTTGGTTGCTTTTTACAAAATATAAAACAATAGTTGAAATTATTTTGGAAATACAGGAATCATTCTGAGAAGTGTTGCAGAAGTGTATCTGAGAATTCTTGCTTAAAGAGCTGTTAAAAAAAGGACACTGTCAGTGGTAGTGTCAGAACTCAGCTCCACAGGACTCGAGTTTCCAGTAATCCAAGCGCGAAATCAAGCTACATACAAAGTATAATCTTCTCTCTGCCACCATTTCCTTACTGTGGTCACATTGGCTTTGAGGTCAAATGAACAGAATTTTATAATTGCAGAAGACAAATGAAATTATATTTTATTCTGGATATATTTCAGGAAGTTTTGGATTTCTGTGTCTGGATAACAACAAAATGGAGTCTTAGAATGGCACCAAACAATGAAAGCATCTCCATACATCTTGCAGAAAGTCTATTCTTTGCCCTTGTCATCCTTTTACTGATTGCTCTGGGGAAGTAGAGTACGTCATTATGTTTGCTACTTGATATACTGACTTCCAAACATTTTCATAAAACTTAGTTTAGTTAAGCTCCTTTAACAGAATACTGGTTTAGTAGGACAAAGAAAACTGCCTTTGTATTTTCTATAGGTATACATTTACACAACTAAATTGATTTATGGTTTCAGCACTGGAACAGACTGCCCACAGCCTCTCTGCCTGCATGGTCTGTTCCCCATTGCTTCCACTGCCCTGGGCACTACCTGGGCACCTAGTGGTGGCTGGAAAGGGACAAGAAGATGGGACATTGAGGTACTAAAAAGGGTGCAGAGAAGGGCAACTAAGTTAATCAGGGGTCTGGAGAACAGGCCTTATGAGGAAAGGCTTAGGGAGCTGGGGTTGTTTAACCTGGAGAAGAGGAGGCTGAGGGGAGACCTTATCACTCTCTTCAGCTACTTGAAAGGTCATTCGAGGGAGGCGGGTGTTGGCCTCTTCTCCTTTGTGACTAGTGACAGGACTAGAGGGAATGGGCTTAAGTTGTGCCAGGGCAGGTTTAGATTAGATATTAGGAAGAATTTCTTTACTGAAAGATTGTTGAGATATTGGAATAGGCTGCCCAGGGAGGTGGTGGAGTCACCATCCCTGGAGGTTTTTAGGAAGAGGATAGATGTGTTTCTTCAGGGGATGATGTAGGGATAAGAGTAGTGTAGGGCTATTGGTTGGACTAGATGATCTTGAGGGTCCTTTCCAACCATAATGTTTCTGTGATTCTGTGTGATTCTGTGATTCTGTGGGAAGGGATGAGAGCACCATGATGTGGAAATCAGCACATATGGATGAGAGACAGTGTTACACTCTGGATGTTGAGATGCTGCTACAGCTCTGTTATCTACAATGGGATATTTGCCTTTAAGTTACAGGATAGGTTGCAGTGGGTTTTCTGTGAAAATCGTAGTTTTCCACTTTGTCACTTTAAAGACTTATTTTAGAGTTTGTCAGGTATTTTTCTTTATTTCCTTTTTATACTACAGCTTTTTGAAAGGTCTTTAGTTGCAGTTTCTATTGGCTTCTGTGGGTTGTGCTGCTTATCAGAAACAATGATACACGTGGAATCTCACTCCATGGATCAAATACTATTTCTCAGACAAAATTAGGCTGCAAGAGCTTGTGCAGTGGGACTGGATGAAGACACTCAGGGTGTAACTAGGAAGGCTGAAAGAGAAATGATGAGCAAGGAGTACTTTGTTCCACTGATGAACTGGACATGACAACTGAATCCTTATTTAAATATTGATTTCAATCTACTGCTTGTGAGGGTAAACATTCTACTGAGAGTTAGTCTCTGCTTGAGCAAGGCAGCAATACACAAAATGCTGCAAACAAGTAAGCAGAAATTACTTTCCTGTCTGCTCAGCACTGCACTAGAAGAATTTTGCATGAGCAATGTCCTTTGTCAGACAAAACAAGCTCAGGCTGCAAGTCTGTTAACAACATGTCAAAGTGGAATCATTTTAGGGGCTGCTAGCTACAGTTCAAAAGGGAATGTAGAGTAGAGAGATCTCAAAGCTCTGAGGAAGTGATAAAAAGGAATATGACTTCTGAAAATGATGTCTTCCAATCTGTGAGGCTCAGAGGAATCTGGCAAATGTAGGTTTCACTCAGATTTTCAGCAGATACCAAATATAGCACTGCAGAATATGAAGCTGAGCTTCTGCATGGTCTTGTCCATGACAAGGTGTCTAATTTACATACATTGTTTTGCTTGTGTTTTTAATTTTGGATAATTAACATTCCTCAAATTAGATGTGATAATTATGCATTAGATTGCCTATATCCATCTTCCCTTCTATTTTTTATCTGGTTTCCAGGTACCTTTTTAGTTCCCTCTTCTGTTCTTAGTTCTGCAGGGCTAAATAGTAATTTGTATTTTCTTGCTCATTTGAGGGCCCGCCTCGCCTCTACTATCACATAATTTATAAGGGGATGAATGTTAAGATAAGTCCTAGCTGTGTGATCAGGATAATTTGATCATTCTGAATTATTTTACCGTGAACATGACTGCTTGAAATGGTATCTGAGATTGGATTTTTCCCAGAATAGTTGAAACCAGGCTCAAACCTCCCAGTAAGAAATCTATTACCTCTGAAGCCCATGTCTTTATGAGGAGAGATTAAACCTGTGGATGTATTTAGCGTACCAAAAGCTGTAGGTTTAGAGGGGAAGAAGCTATTATTTCTCAAGATGGTAAGTAAACATCCTTTGCTAACCTGTTGTCTATCTCTCCATCAATCTT
>VWZX01007183.1:0-92166 GCA_013399015.1 Galbula dea
TCATTTATTTACTCTTTTATCGCCTGTTACTAGATTCTAGGTTAGTCCTGTCATTGTAAGCCACCTCGGTTTCCCCAAACTGGCAATTTTCCTTAGTACTCCAAATGCTGTAGTCAAAACTCTCTCCTACTCCTAACTCTCTCCTCTGACCTGTGCAGTTTAGCTCTCCCTAAATTGCAGCTGGAATGCATTTCTCTCAATACCTCTGCACAAGCAGTTTCTCTGAGATGGATGAGCCCCTGCAGATTTCAGTGCATTGATGGTATCTGTCCCAGCTGGGTTTTGCTGACATTGCTCTTAGCTGGTTTTCTTTGTCAGGAATTTGTCTTGCATTTTCTGACACAGTTAGGAATACACCTCTGCTTTTTGTTTATGGGCATGCTACTCTGCTATCTTTAGTCTAAATGAGCCAGCAGTATTTTGCATGCCCATCAGTTTTCCCTGGCTGTGGCACCTAAGAGTCATTTTTAATGCCCTCCTTCATTAAGCAAGCAGAACCCAGACTTTGTGGGCCAAGAGGTGAGGTCCCACTGCAAGGAATGCTGTGGCTATTACATACGTCTCTTGTTCTTGTGGGCATTCATGGTGGAGGAGGCACCTGGATTTCCCTTTCCTTCAAGAACCAACAAACTCTTGCCTTTGAGTCTGTGATGAATGCAGCTGCCCCCCCACCCTTAACAAAACCAGTTTACTGACAGTTGGTACCAGTTTGGTACAGGCTCCAAAGGAGGAAAACAGCCAAGAACTCCTCTAGGAAACCCACAAAGGGAACAAGGACAGTTGTGGGCACAAGGAGTCTCATGCATACCCTCACCTGTTGTATGCAATTTGACTGTGAGCCAATCACTTTATCCCATAAATATGATATCACAGCCACAGTGAAGCTTCTCTGAGCTCTCCCAGCTCAGTAGTGTGGCTGCAACCCCATGATCTCCAGCAAGGAGATCTTTTTTCCAACAACAGATTGCAGGATAAGCCCAGTTTGGATTCTCCCTGGGCAGCAACTGAACTGCACACCGGGCAGCAACTGAACTGCACACCAGGGAGCTCCCCCCCCTTGAGCAGAGATGACTCTCAATGTGAAGAGATACTAGTTTTTAAGCTTAAATAAGTTTTAAATAGAATGAACCACTTAAAGTTATGTTGCTGTGTGATGGAGTATACTGTTTGCTTAGCTTTACTTCTTTAGCAAGAGTAGGTAGATTTGCTGAAACCTGAGGCTGCAAGCTGTAAATTTCCACTTAGATTTACTGAACAGGTACCTATGTAGTCAAAGCAGGGCCTCCAGAACCTGCAGCATAAATCAGAAGATAAGGAGACTTCAAGGCTACAACCATCAACAGCAGGTGCACCTAGACAAGATAACCTGTCTCGAAACAGTGAAGAAATGAAACAAGGAGTCAGATCGTGCCAGACCATGATAATCTTTTTGGACTCGATGAGAAACAAGAAGACCTCAGACACAGCTATTATTATTAGACCAAACTGTCTCCTGAT
Organism: Galbula dea; assembly: GCA_013399015.1. NCBI lineage: Eukaryota > Metazoa > Chordata > Aves > Piciformes > Galbulidae > Galbula > Galbula dea. The sequence continues at coordinate 1,498 of VWZX01007183.1, forward strand.
GGATGGTGGATAGTCTGTAAGGGTATAATGCCCAGGCATTACTTTGATTGGTTGGGAATCAATTTTCAGAGATCCCTGCATGATCTTCCCCTGCTGTTGTACCACTCTACTAAATTATTTCTTTTTCTAAAATCTGTTGCCTAAGAGTCTGCTTTGGGAAAGCTAGGAGTTGAACTTCAGAGCAAACTAGCACCAGACCCCTGGACGAAGGGCAGTGAATTGGGAATAAGCCTGCTAAAACTTTGAAATCATACTTAAGTGCCATAAAGGATTGAGTGAACATTTATGATCCTTTGGCCATAAACACATATAATCCCTTAGATGTAAAACCATTGACCAAATTTGGGACTAGGATTGGATATACCTACATCTAGGCTCCTCCCTGAGACAGATCCATTCTGAACCTCATGACTCAGCAGGAGGGTGTCCTTCCCTTTTCACACCTCCAGTCTCCCTGTGAATCATTCCAAATCAATTCTAACTTGATTTTCCTGTGTATATTTCCTCCACATAGTAAGTAACAGAGTGAACCTGGTCATCCAACTCTGCTAAGTCACACTTACAAATTCTCAAAGAGATCTGAGACACTGACCTGCATCACACTCCAGACTGATTACATTTGGGCCATGAATTCGTTCCTTGCTCCTGAGGTCTCTTGTTCCCGCTAAAGCACAACACTCAGAGGTAAGCACAAGATACCAAGTGCAGCCTGACTGAGGGTGCTGACTCTGTTACCCTGCCTGTGGCATCCACACATGCCTGGCTGATAGGCAACATGCTAGCAGCATTTATGTTTCCCAGGTACCTCATCCTTAGCAGATAGTCCATACAGATTTTTGTCAGCAGCTCCCACCCCATAGTTCTCCTGGCTCAGCTTCAATTCAGCTACAATGTAATTATCAGTAACAATTTTTTAGAGCAACTGGCAGCTCATCTCTAAGGTAAACCTTGACATGCCAAAGCACAAGGCTATTCTGGAACATGAATGCCATGCCACCACCCCACAAAACATGCAAAACCCCTAAACTCCAAACCACAACCCAAACCAGACTATGGCTCAGCAGCATTTCTGTGGCTCCTGGTGTGCATGTGAGCTAGAGCTACAGGCTTCAGATATCAACTGATTTCACTCCAGAGTTAAGGCTTTTGTTTCTGTTTGCTCTGCAAGGCTAACACAGCTCGTGGGGGAACCAGACCCACTAAAAACATTGTTTATTAAGTCCTGCTCTCCTCTATGCTGGTGTGGCCTCACCTTGAGTACTGTGTGAAGTTTGGGGCACCACAATAGGAAGGATATGAAGTTGTTAGAGAGCATCCAGAGGAGGCCACAAAGATTGTGAAGGGTCTGGAGGGGAAGCCATATGAGGAATGGCTGAAATCTGGCGGTCTGTTTAGCCTGGAGAAGAGGAGGCTGAGAGGAGACCTCATTGCAGTTTAGAACTTCCTCACCAGAGATGAAGGAGGGAGAGGAGCTGATCTGTTCTCTCTGGTGACCAGTGACAGGACCCAGGGGAACAGCATGAAGCTGTGCCAGGCGAGGTTCAGGTTAGATTTTAGGAAAAGGTTCTTCACCCAGAGAGTGGTGGAGCATTGGAACAGGCTCCCCAGGGATGCAGTCATGGCATGAACTCTCATGGCATTCAAGAAGCACTTGGCCAATGCTCTTAGCCACATGGTGTGACTTTGGGATTGTCCTGTACATAGACAGGAGTTGGACTTGATGATCCTTGTGGGTCCTTTCCAACTCAGGATATTCTATGATTCTGTGATGCAGTAATGATGTGACTGACGCCCAGGTAAAGCCTTCTGGAGTGTTGAAGCAAAGGACCGGCTTGGCCTCCTGGCTCCTCTCTGTTCCAGAGTGGGCTGGTACACGTGTGAGATGATTGTGAAGAACTGGCAGAGCTGCAGTGACACACAACCTTGTTTACTTTCATCACAGCCCCATCTCTGGCCTTGGGTCTGCCAGTGTAGCCCTTGCCACCTGTCCTCACCTGCTCTGTGGGAAGGGGAACCTGAGTTGAGGTAGCAGTGGCAATGCCTTCAGACAAGACAGGTCTCCCTCAGTGTAAACAGCAATTAGATCCACAGATTGCTGAAAAGCAGAGATGATGAGATGCTGCTGGTTCATATTTGGCAGATAGAAGCTGTGATTCATCACACTCCTGTACCTGCTGCTCTTCCCTGGGGCCTCCCTTTCCTCCTCACGGCCCTCATTTTAGGGGGCACACGAACCAAACTGTCACCTTCTTTGCATAATCTCACCATAACTCTGCATAATACTGCCTTTCAGCTCTAAGACAAAAGTTTGCTTTATGGACAACCTGGTGTATCTGGCCAACCAAGGTGTGACCAGTGCTGCAAAAGAACAAGCCCTTTATGGAGCCCATGGTGGTGCCTCAGTTTCCCCATCCATGACAATGAGATTACATAGATCTTCACTGAGTGCTTAGGTGCCTGAAAAATAGTATAACTGTTGCTTGAATTTGTCAAACATGCGTTTCTTTTTCCTGTCTTTTTTTTCCTTTTCCATTTTTATTTATTTATTCCACCACCCATGCTGTGCTTTCTAGACATACCCCTTTGATTACTTACCCTTGGGATTCTTTCTTTCCAGGTGTATGACTAGCCCCCATCTTTCCTTCCTCCCTGCCCAAGCAAGATAGGTTCCTTTTGCATGACTTCTTTGTTCTCTCTGGTATTTGCAACACCCTCCCAGCCTTGTATCACCTGTGAATTGCATTCCTCCGGGTTGTGTTTTCCTTGTCTTTGCAGCACCTAGAATGATGAAGCCTTTTTTGTGCTGCTCTTGCTGCAATTGAACCTGATACTTGAAAGGAGGAGAAAAGGTTGGAATAAACTGTTCTGGTGATTCATCCCCGGGGCTGAGAGATTGGCTCCTTTGATATCAGTCCCTTGATCAGAGCTCTGCTATGTTATCTCTGTTTGTCTGGGGAGACTTAATTCCTGGCACATTTAGGTCGGTGGAATCCCAGATACCAGAGCTGGTGACTGGAAAAGGAGCACACTGCATTCTTCTCCCAATCTTAGATTTGTCAAAGGGGATGAAAATGTTGATACTCCAGAGCCCATAAGTCCCTTAAGACAGCCTTTTTCAGGATTTAATCCAGCTGAGAAACCTGTAACTTTCTTCCACTTGCCCAAATGAATCACCTGCTCTCTCTTTGTCTTACACCCCTGCAAAGGTTTTATCTTCCTCCTGCCTTGTTCGGTGGGCAGATTTCCCTAGCACCTCATCCTCTGCTTTTCTGCCACATCCTCACAAGATATTGAGGACCCTTTCTCCATTCCTTTATGAGATTGTGCACTGATCATGAAGCAGGATGAGTGGAAATGAAAACATGAGTGTGGAAAGCCTAACTTGAGCCTAGTCTACCTCAATTGTCTGGGTCAAAAGCCTAGTATGAAAGGAATGGCTGGATAAAGAGGGATAGATCCCCAGGTATTGACAGCTGAGAGGCAAGAGAGGCTGTGGAGTTTGGAAACTGGACTTAAGTGGGAATTCTTTAGAAGATTTGCTTAGGAAAAAGTTGTGGAGGGTCACATAGTGTCCACAGCTCTTTAGGACTCTGTGGGAGAGTGTTTTCTCCCTGTATACATTCTGATTAAAATGCTCTGCATTACATGACACAATTAAATGTGATCTGAGGTTTCAATATTTCAGACAGCTTGGTGCCATGCCTATAAGCACCATTAAAAATCTTCATGAGCTTTTGTTAAAGGGAAGAGGAAACATTTCAAGTGCCAATACATGTAAGCATTAGAAAGTTTAGAAAATCCTTCATCCCCTTTCTTTTTGGGGATCAGGTATAACATTAACAACAGTACAGATCCATCATTGTAGGGGAGTTAGCATTACAGACCTGGAAGCATAAACTTGCTGTTATTTTGTGTACAGACCCCTCTCTTCAAAGACAAAACACACATTGAATAGGGAAAGGGAGACCAGAACCTTCCATTTCTGATGCTGGACTCTCACACTGCTTTCTGCTGGTGGCACATACATGATGTGGACCGGCACTTGGGGAACTGGGGAACACACAGCAGCATCAGGCTAGCTGAGAATTTGCTATTCTTGCACACTGCCCATAAACTTGTAGCCACATAGCCAGAGCAAGTGGTTTGGCCAGAAAACACAGATGTATTTTAAACATGAGGTCAAGATACAGAAGGTAGACTGGAAAAGCTTTGTGAAGGATGAGAGAGAGCAGAGACATCATCCACTACATTTCAAGAGATGGTGGAATGAGGGTAGAAGTAGTAGATGTGGTGACATTGTCCAACACCTCTTTTGCCTACTCCCACTGCATCTTATTTTTTTAGTAGACTAGAGAAGTAAAATCCTAAAGGTGAGAGCCAGGAGGCTATAAAAGTGCTGGCAACACTAGCAGAATTCTTTTTTTTTCCAATTTCACCTTCCCCTTGGCATCAGGATGAAATTCCACTTCTCTTAGAGGACCTCACTGTGTGAAGGACTTAAGGAGGGATACGTGAGCAGAAAAATAGATCTCATTATAATGGTTAGCATCTTGTCCTAAAATGCTTTGTTGGCAACTAAGCCCATTAAATTCCTGGCCCTTAGGGTTTTGACACTGGGCAGATAAATTGAAAAAAGAAAAAGAGAGAGAAAGAGAAGGAGACAGCAGGAGAGTATTTAAAAATTTAAATTTATATATACAAATGCATAAGTATATCTATATGTATGGCACAGATTGTCACTTTTACCTTTCCCTGATTTCACTCCAAAATCTGCTGGGCTGTTATTCCTCTGAATAATTTAAGGGAAGAGACCTTTGCACACTCTTCCCTTCCTTCATTAACTAAAACTACTTAACATGGGAAGTTGGTTCTTTAATTACATTTACAGAATGAAAAATGGAAGGCAGCTAGAAAATACCAGTGAGTGTTATTTAAGGCTTGCAGACTTCCTAGCCCATCCCTCAGTCTTTTCTAGGTAGGTGTTACCAAAGGTCCTCTTGCATCTTACCACTTTGAGAACTCACAGAAGCATAGAATCATTAAGGTTGGAAGAGACCTCTAAGATCATCAAGTCCAACTGTCAACCTATCACCACCATGCCACTAAACTATGTCCCTAAGGACCACATCTAGATGTATTTTTAACCCCCCCAGGGATGGTGACTCCAGCACTGCCCTAGGCAGCCTGGGCCAATCCCTAACAACTCTTGCTGGGAAGAAATATTTCCTGATATTGTACTCTCACTCAAGAGACCGAGTCCCATCTTGCTCCAACCTGCTTTCAGGTGACACCAGCCAAAAAGCAAAGGTCTCAGAACTCTCCCCATAACCTGAAGCCAAGGTTTAGGTTTGCCTGGCATAGTACAGAGCAGCTCAGCACCAGATCTACCTCCTGTCCTCTCCCATGTGCTGGAAGTTGATTGGGATTTGCTTTTCCAATGCAGAGGACATTTGTCTTCTACAGGACATCTGTGCTCAAGGGCTTCTTTGAGCCCAAGGAAGAAGCAGGAGGAAGTTTCCTGCAGGAAGTTTCCCCTCTCTGGTCTGTTGGGCAGGTACTGGCAGCAAAAAGCACCTATTGAGCCACGAGGCACAGAGAGATGCAGGAACAGTCCAGGATGAATTGTTTTACACTTCTACAGATTTGCACCCTGAGCTCTGAGCTTTTAACATGAGGCATGCACATGTCCTGGTGCCAGTGCAAGGCTGAATGTAGCAAGAAATATTTGCATTAACTCTGAGACTTCTGCATTGAGAAATACAGACATTAGCTAGAGACTCAAAATGTCTTTTGAGGTTAAACCAATAAAATCTTTCTAAACACAAGCAAAACAAATCCTCCTAAAGGAAAGGAATTGGAACACCAGCAACCTGCAGCCCCGTGGCTGAATTCTATGGCTCACACACTCACCTCTCCAGTAAGGCTCTGCAGGTGCCTCTCCCCCATGTGTGGGCCATCATCAGCTAATCCTGCCTTAAAGGAAACTCTTCATCTTCTTTATTCCAACCAGCCTGTGACAGCCTGGCAAAGGCCATAGCCAGGACTAGACAAACGAAAGGCTATGTCTTTGGAAGGTAATGGGGAAGCAAATCTGTTAGCTGTAGACTTGCACTAAATCTTTTTCTAACTCCATGGTGAAAATATCCCTGCTCATTGTCCTTCTGTAGCTGAGGCTGATGAGACTGCTGAGTCTTCTCTGCAAAATGAGATCTAGTGTTGGATGTGACTTGTCCAGTGGTTTTGTCTGGCACAGATGTGGAAGATGGGCCAGAAACATTTTCAGCTGGCCCCTTCAAATGCCTATGTGAAGCAAATTTCTTCTCAGTTTCAAGAAAGAAAAATAGATTCTAGCCCCTAAGGTCTGATCCTTACTTGTTTTTCCCCCCTCACTCCATCTCTGACATCTCTCCAAGAGCGCTGCAAATGCTGCCAGGTCAGGAGGGTGTGTACATGTGTGTGTGGGTCTTGTGGGGGTGTCAATGTGACACAAGGCACAAAGCAAAGGTCTCAGAACTCTCCCCATAACCTGAAGCCAAGGTTTAGGTTTGCCTGGCATAGTACAGAGCAGCTCAGCACCAGATCTACCTCCTGTCCTCTCCCATGTGCTGGAAGTTGATTGGGATTTGCTTTTCCAATGCAGAGGACATTTGTCTTCTACAGGACATCTGTGCTCAAGGGCTTCTTTGAGCCTAAGGAGGAGGTCTCCTGCAGCTCTGGGTCAGGGACTGAGGAACCTGCAGAATGGTAAGAATTCAGAGGGGGCATATTTTAGCCCTGATGCTATGTGTGGCTTTCTCTACTACTCCCTCCAACTCCACCCTGCTCTGTCCCCACCCCACCAATCAGCCTCTTTAACATGACAAAGAGCCCTCGAGAAGCTGAGGATGGTGAATATTGCAGTCTCAGGCAAGGTATGGCCAGCTATAAAGGTAACTGCCTGTCTACACTTCAGGAGCCACCACAGCTTGCTGGTGAGACCTGCTTCCAAGGGAAGGTGGCATCTAGTAGAAGGTGGGGGAACCACCCCTTCATCTGTCTGCCATGTGTGCACACTTGGATCTTCCCCCCTACCAGGCTTACCCCAGCGGGACTGGCATGGGGTACGTGGAGTTTTGCTGGAACTCTGCAGGGGAGGCAGGACATGGCCCCACTTCAGCTGGGCCAGCCGCAGCCATTAGTGCCACTCAGTCTCAGGAGGCAGAAGGGAAGAGGCAGATGACAGGTAAGGCTTTTCAGCTAAGTTCTAGACATGATCTTCAGGACACCTGTGGTCCTAGGTCGGTTACTTGATTAACAACCTTCAGTATTTTTGTCTCTCTCCCTGCTTTAGTTTTTGTGTGGGAGCTGGGCAAAACATGATGTGATAGGTCAAGGAGGATGGGTGACCTTGGGCTATCACCATCTTTCCATGTTACTGCTCTTTGATGACTGTGAACTGGTTTCCTAAACCGGTGACAGAGCTTGCGAGAGTCCAGGCACTGGCAGGTCTGTGCTCCAGGCTGAAGGGCAGTGTGACAGCATGGTGTCATGGAAGTTCATGGCTCTCAGGGCAGGAGTGTCTGGGCCCCTTTTAATCAAATGCTGTCACGTGTGCTATAGAAAGAAACAAATCCTGAAGGTGGTTCTGCTGGTGACATCCCTTATCCCCTTACAAACTTCTCACACCCTTTATGAGCTCATCAAACTTGAGCCAAGATACAACTCTGAATCACTTGCTAGGAAATCTGTTCCCTTTAAGTCCAACTTTGTTCCTCTCTGCTTATTCTAGCTTGCCACTCTGTTCTATTTCCCTCAACTTTCCATGCTATTGGTGCCTTGCCTTTCCCTCTTGGAAAAAAAAAGTCCTAGGTCCCGCGGCAGTGACATTCCTCTACCTGTGTTTCCTCTCTTACTCCAGTGAGTGGCAATAGAATAGTCGATGACAGCAAGGTTTTGGCCAGGCCTCGTTTTATAGTCAGCAGAGTAACACTCTTGGACAATTCCTATATAGGAGATGTGTTTTGGAGTGATGTTCAAGTTGCCAGATGCTGTAGAGAGCTAGAGGCTCAGGCAGAGTGACTAGCGGCTGCTCTGCAGGTGACTACTTGCCGTGTGGTTTGGAGAAAAGCTTGGGCTGGCTGCATGTTGCGTGCTCCCCAAAAGCTCCCAGTGGGCCTAGCCTGTAGACTAAAAACTTATCTTCAAATGTTCTCCTCTGATGTCTTTCTCTGCAGAGAGACCCCAGTCGTGGAAGCAAAGGCCTACAGATATCAAGTGGGGCTGTCTTGGGTTTTCATGTGTATGTCTGTCATGCTGCTGTTTGTGTTCTGGCTTCCTCTTTCCTTCCCTCTCTTCAGATGGGAGAGGAAATGCCTTTGTCCTGAGCTCAAGCTGCAAGTGGTAGATTAGATAGAGGTTTGGAACACAGGCTCTGAACAGGAACATGTGGGAGATTTAGCTCTATGGTGTCTTGCTGTTGTTCCTGTCTAACAGAATAGCTCCCTGTTCTCCAAGCCCACTTTCTCAGTGTGCTCATTCCCTACCTATCAGGTTTGGACTGCACAGCTTGCAGGAGCCAAGCATCCTGTGATCCCACATGAAATTTTAACCTCTCAGCTGCCACAGCCTACCCTCATGCACATAACACCTCGGGCCATTGTGACTCTTCTGTTGACAACCCCTTTCTCCTTGTAGGGAGAGTCCCTTTCTAGTCCTCATAGTCCTGCTTCCCAGCACCAGAAACCTGCCCCAGTAGACACTTACCTCTTCACATAGTCTATGCTCTGGGTGGTTATCATCTCCTAGGTATAGGAAATAGCCAAGAGCAGGCGACCCTAAAGCAGCAGACATCACAAAGACAAAGGATACCACAGATCTGGCCACCTTCCTGAGGTCCAGCAACACCTCAAGGCTTTGGAGTGGTTGCTTCATAGCCTCTCAGCTTAGGATAGAAGAAAGAAGAAAGAAGGGCCTGTTCTTCAGGAAGGCAGCAGTACTTTGTGTTGGACATGCACTCAGAAGGTTGAGGAAGGTGTCTCAGGGGGCTTCAGAGTCACATTGGTTGAGCTCTGTGGTCAGAAGGTTAGTACTGAAAATGACACTGGCCCATTGACTGTACCCTCTCTTCCCTGAAATGTCAGCAGGAGGAGAGGGGATGGACCACACTGAAGAGTTTGCAGAGGAGTAGCTGGAAGAAGGAGGGAGGGACAGCTTTATCATTGCAGTTCTGGGGGATGGTGCAGACTGGCATCACAGCCCAGCAGGGCTGGCCTGAGAAGGTCTCAGCCTCCCAGAGACCCCAGCAACCAGACACCTGGTAGAAAGGTGTTGGGGTAATCTGTCTTGTTAGCTTTCTTCTATTCAAGCAGCCTAAATGACTTTGCATCTTGGCAGCTTTTGTCTGAACTAGGAGCCCCGGTTGTTTAGGAAGTTTTTCCTTTAGATCTTTATCTCAGCTTTGTCCTTAACACAGATCCCTTAAGACCTGTACCAGGACAAATGAGAAGGGGCTTGGATATTGTAGCACGCCTGAGTTTTGTGTCCCCCATGCCCCTGGTACAAGGTTACTGTTTTTCTCACCTGTCCCACACATCCACCTTTCCTCTTTCTCTCCCCACTTCCATGTCAAATTTCTCTCCTTCATTCTTCTCTCACCAGAAGCCCACCACAGCCAAATAGATGTCTCCATCCATACACATGTTTCCAGCACTGGGATGGTTTGTGGTGGGAACCATAGGCAAGCAAGAGTGTATCAATATTCAAGGCCTGACTGATGCTCTCCATCTGCTGCCCCTCATCCTGGAGGGGTGAGCTGGGAAATCTACTCAAACATCCATGAAGGAAGGAGGGTGGCACAAGCCTGTGCTTCAAGAAAGCCCCTATCTTATAGGCAAAGAGCACTCCAGCAGACAAGGGAGCATGCTCATGCACCCCTCCAGCTGTGCATTATGTCTTGCATAGTTTTCCCAATATCTTTTTATTTCTAGAAGTATCTCCAGCTTCGTCCAGTTCTGGGAATTTCAGCCAATTCACACCAGATTCAGCCATCAGTCCACATTCATCAACCTCATCCCCAAAGCCTACAGATAAGTCTGAGAAGGGCAAAGAAGATGGCATGGAGGGGGTGAGGAAAGCCAAGAGCCGCACAGCTTTCTCCAAGGAGCAGCTGCAAACCCTGCACCAGCAGTTCCAGAGCCAGAAGTACCTCAGCCCCCAGCAGATTCGAGAGCTGGCTGCTGTCCTGGGCCTTACCTACAAGCAGGTGAATATGGAGACTTTGACCCACGTAGTGGCTGAGTGGTCACATAAGGCAGTGACAGGATGTAAAGAGAGTCCCCCACAGAGAGAGGCAAAGGTGTCAGCTAACAGTTGACCCTCTGCCAATTCATGGCCAGAGATCAGAAGGACTTCTGGGGGAAGATTCAGTGGCACTTCACTGGGACCTCCCCAGTGAGGGGTCACTTAAGGGTACTACTGCCAACATTTGCAGTAGAATTACAAACACAGTGATGAATATGTTGTTTGCCACAAACAGTATCTTACCCTGGGCTTCACAACACTTCACAAACTTTTTCCATGCATTGATGAACTTCACGGGAACCTGGGCATGCATCAGTTTTCTGAATCCCAGGGTTACAACATGCTTAAGATATTGCTAAGGTTTCCCAGGGCTAATCTCCAGTATCTACTCAAGTCCTGCAGTTAGCACTGCCTGGCTGCTTGACACCTGCTCCCCACTCGGTGTGGGTACTGCTGACTTCTTAAGACTGCAGCACTTCAGGTTCTCTGCTGATCTCCGTGGAGGTTGTGTGTAGTGAACTAGTGCTGGCTCAAATGATGCAATCCTAAAGCACAAGAGGGCTGGACAGTGGGGCACAAACACTTGCAGTTACAAGTCCAAAATCTGCCTGCAACTCGGATTTCAGAGCTGGGCATGATGGCCTGGGACTTAAAAAAAAAAAGTTTTATGTGCATTGTGGGTGCACAGATATGCAAGCACAACACTGAACTGGTTCTGTCAGGAGCAAGACAGGTGGGACACTCTGCTCCTTCCTTCAATCCACATCCCTTCAAAAGCTGCTCTTACAGTGCAGACATAGCCCTGGGGGAAAACAGCTCTGGAATTCACCTCAGCAAGGAGCTTTGAATTTGGGAACTGCTGGGTGCAAGGAGTAAGCCTCTCCCTTCTCTGATTACAAGAGTGGAGAAACAGTGCTTTGGAAGTTTGCCTGTACCACAGGGGACTTGTAGAGAGCTGGGTGGCTCGACTTTGCACCAGTCATTCATCTCCACGACTGAAATGAGTCAATTTGTCACAGCTACAACTGTCCTGTGCACATCATGCTGTCCCTTCCCCCCACTATGCAGACGCACTAGCCACCTCCTGAGGCTGCTAGACAGACATCTCCCCTTGGCAACAACCCCGCGGAGCTTTTCAAGGCCTTTATCTGCTGCTGCCCATGTATCTATGCCATCTGGTCACTCTCCCCCTGGTTCTTCCTGCTTGTGACTCTGGTAACGTTTGCTTTTCCCTCCCCTTTGCTGATGTTTTCTCTGCTTTCCCTACCTCACCCAGGTGAAGACTTGGTTCCAGAACAGGAGGATGAAGCTGAAAAGGTGCCAGAAGCATAACCTGTGGACTGAACGGGCTCAGTGCCTCATGCAAGTAAGGACACAGCACATAGCTCAGCATGGCCATTCTATCTAGGCAGATAAGTGAAGTATTTCCATCTGTGAAGTATTTCCTCTATGGAGGCAACTTAAGCATCCAAATATCAGTGTACTCTGCCTTCTTGTTTGTTTAGCACAGGGACACAGACCTGACATGATGCTCCTTGTTCTGTAGGTAGCCTAGCAAGGGGCTATGCCACTGAAATGCTTCCAGGGGAAAACTGTTCCTGAGCTCTGAGGATGGAAATTATTCTTTCCCTCCCATGCCATTGCTGCTGATCAAGAGACAACGTGAAACGTGAAGGAACAGAGCCTCAGTAAATGGCAGACTTATGGACACCAGTGGAGAAGTTATGTAAAAAGACTCACTGTCTTTTCTCTTGCAGAGTGGCTTCCAGTCAAGTCCATACCTTGATGTGCACCCCAAATTCCACCAGGGCTACCCGATCACAGCAGCCAGCAACATCCAAACCCTTCCTCCCCCCCGGCAGCACTATGGAGCAGGGCAGAATGCTTACACAATCGTGACCAGTGAGGATGGAGGAGTTTTTGGCAAGGGGGGTGGCACCTGTAGCATCCAGCAGACAGTGGGCTTCATTGCTCAACACAAAGTAGACTTTTATCACAGCTGTCCTGGCAGTGTGGAATATCCAGGCACAAAACCAGGTGATGGCTGTAACTTTCACCAGTCAACCACGGTGGGGGCTCCTTTCCCAACCACTGTTGGCCACCATCTCTATCATTCCTAAGCACTGTGGATGTGGCACTTGGGCAGCCAGGAGTTAAATGTTGTTGTCGTTTCTCCCTTTTGTTATTCATGTGCTCTCCAACACAGAGGCATCAGGTAGCTAGAACCTATTTTGGCATCCAAATCTGTGCCTGCAAGCCTGTACAGACACACAGATACATAGATACCTTTTGGCCCATATATGTGAATAGTATTGTCCTGGTTTGGGTTAGAACAGAACCTATTCTGTTCAATGATTTTGTCTTACTTAGAGGAGCTTCAACTGGAAAACAAAATAATTGAACAGAATCAATTCTCTTCTAACCCAAACCAGGACAAAAATGCTTCATTCCTCTGCCCTTACACATGCACACACCCCCTTCTCTTTTTATTGGCACAGGCAACTAAGTTCCCTTACAACAAGACCCAAAACTAGAATATGCCCTGGACCTCCTAAAGAGAGGCTCTTGTAATTTGTCTCAGCAGAGGCACAGTTTCCTTTGGGGCTCTCATTTATACCTATACAGTTGTATATATAGAAACACAGAAACATCATCATGGTTGGAAAAGACCTTCAAGATACACACAAAGCCAGGCATTACATGGAAAGGTCACATACCTTCCACTGAAGTTAGAGAAGTTTTCATATGCCAGGTATCCATCTGATGGTTAGATCATCAGTTCTGTAGGACAGCTACAAGGCAGAGGATTGTGTCTAATGAAGGGAGGTGTGACAAGTACCTTGCAGAAAGGCTGCTAAGATGATCTGATAATCATCAAAATGAGACATAAGCCCTTTGTTCTAGCCTGGAAATTTCTATGCCTCCCCTCAAGAAAACCAAACAGTGCATTCAAAAATAAAATATTTTTAAGATGGATTATGTATTTTTCTGGTTTTTTTTTCCCCCCACTGTAATAGAGCATTGCAATATGTAATCCAGATGGAGCAGAAATAGCCATAGCAACTGAATGCTTCTGTTATTACTGATTTGACAGAGATTTTTCTGTGTTAATGGATCAGCTTCATGACTTGGCAATGTCACATATCTAGAGTCAAAAGGACCAGCTGAGTAACTACCACCCACCTTAAGAATTTCCCCTACCCTGCAATGTTTAATAGTGGGACTGACTAAAACACAGAGGTGTCATCATTCCTAAACTTAATACTACGTAAGTACCTAAACCCAGATGTGTGTATCAAAGTATATTTAGTAACAGAGACTCAGTTCCCTAAAACACTTTCTGCCATTTTTTGATGATGACAGTGACTATCTTAACACAATGAAGTAGTTGTCATGGTTAAAGAAAAGAAAAAAAAGCATAAAATTAAGATAATGGATGTCTGCAGCTGGTGTAGTAAGAGGTCTAGTCTTCTACTGGCAAAGGTGTTTTATGTCCCTGTGCCTCACAGCTGTTTGTTTCCACCCCCACTCCCTCATGCAGAGCCTCTTTGACCCTTGATTTGTTGGGCTCCACTGCTTATAGAGCTGTACTGTATGACCAGCATCTGGAAAAATAAGGCATTTTGGAAGGCAGATCTCCAACTCATAGCAACTTAAAGATCCAGTTCAAAGCACAGTGCAAGCATATGTCCTACACCCAGCAAGTGCCCAAGCTTGGGGCTTGGGAAAACCACATTCACCACCAGAAGGCTGGGGATCGATTGAGTTAGCTTCACTGAAAAGGTGCTGGTTAGTATCTGAAGGTAGACTACAATAGCAGCAATTATCATGGCTATTAGAGGAGGTTGAGGATTTTTTTCAGCTCCTTTGGAGCTCTGTTACTAACCTAAATATCATCTGAAATCTTTCCAGGCCACCTCATCAAAGGCTGCTGTAGTTGAAAGTTGAGCTTGTGGCTGCTCCTCACTAATAATTCTCTGGAAAAGGAGTTGCCTGTCAAGTCAGGTTCCTTCAGGAATGCTTAAGGATAGTTAGGATCTTGCTGTGAAATCTCTGGAACTGGCTTGCAGAGGGATGCTGGTTATAAAAGCAACAATTGTGAGGTCCCTACTATTAAAAAAACCCAAACAAACAAAACCAAACTACTACTAAATCTTGCAGTTCCCTTAAGAGACACATAAAATTTTTCAGAGACCACAACTCTAAGACAGATTTTATTGCCACAGGTGGCTCTGGAGGTGGAAAGCCTGCAGCAGTTCCAACAGGTAAGAAACTTGCAGGAAGGGAGCTCTGAATTCCGCTATATCAGGAGCTGCATTCCCAATGCCCTGGCTAATAACAGCAGGAATGCAGCTCCTGTTACAGTCAGTCCTTCAGCCACAACCAGAGAGAAACACTGGGGACTTGCTTTCTCTCTGGCCTTTCTAAGCAGTGACTTGGATGAATTTTGGGGTTCACCCAAGGCAACAATCCTGATGTAATTTGTAAAAGATGTGGTGAGTCAGAGCCCAGCTGCTAGAGACTACACTCTGCCTGGAAGGAGATGTTTTGTTTGAGACCAGTGCCATCATTTTGGGTCCTTCATGCCTCTTGACTGCTCAGTATCAGCTAAGAGATGCTGTTGGCCTCTGATGATTGGCCAAGCAAAAGATGCATGGCAATGCTTTATTGAAAATTTCCAAAACCCTGTAAGCTCAATGTTTTGGAGTCATGCAATGTAGTTAGATAACTAAATATGTTTACACATGCCTGTAGGGAAAAGCTTATTAAAGAAAAGAACATGCCCTTTATCTGCACTGGAGAGACAGCTGGGGCTGTGAGCCCTTGCTCATGGGCCACTCTGAGGAAACATGTAGCTTGTGAAAAAAGAAAAAAAATCACTGCAGACCATGTTGACACAGAGCAAGGAATTAGGTTGCTTGCAACACTGTTTGCTTGGCATTTTGCCTATGGTTCAGCAAACTCAGTAAACTAGAGAATAAACCCTGGTCTATGTGGTTTGCACTAGATCTAACTTCTGGTTGTGTGGGATTCTCTGCACCACTGGAGCTACATCTGCAGCACTAGCAAATGAGTGTTAGCACTGCAGAGATATTCCCACGAGCTATAATACAGAGAGAGTGCTCCATTGCAGCTTACAGCTTGATCTTAAAAAGATCAAGGCAAAGCATGTTTGCAGTGTGCAGAAACCACTGTTACACAGGACAGCCAAAAGATGCAGCAGTCCTAATAGAGATGTAATTCATCCCAGCAGAAAGGCCTTTTGCTAATATGCACTACTTCCTCTGAGGAACTGATGTAAACACTTTTGGAAGTAGGAGTCTGGAAGGATTAGTTGCATCTCCACCAGTTTTGGTAGTAGTGCTTCAATTGCCTGTGCAGCTGTTTCATGTGATGAGGATGCGACTCAGGCATGCCAAGGCAACAGAGGAGATCCCCAGCCCTGTGGAAAGGCAGAATCCTACTCAAAACCACAGCTTCTAGAACCTCTTCCTGAGCTAATAGCCATCGTTTCCCAGCCCACCTGCCAAAATTCCAACAGCCACTCTGCATGTGCCCTCCAGCCCCATAACTACATGTGCTTACGAAACCTGTGTTCAACCCAGGCTGAGCAACCAGGGGAATACCACACCTGGGAAGGAATGCTCCATTTCCATGGAACACTCTCCTAGGAAATGCAGTAGCAGAAACCACAGCATGCAGAGCAATCCATCTCATCACCAGTGCTTTTTCAGCAACAGGAGCTGTTTCTGCAGGAGGAAATCTGCTAGCAAATCTCTGGTTACATCCTTAACCTGGTGGTAGAAAAATGGAAGAGAAACACACCCAAGCAACACAGATAATGTGTAGCAAGCATCCTCTGCAATTGCTCTGCAAAGACCTGCAGACCTTGTGTTTCTTTAGAGCTTAACTTTGCATCTTAAGAAAAAAAATACTAAAGGAAGGCAATCATTTTAAAGCTGAAAGGCATAGCTTT
Source organism: Galbula dea (assembly GCA_013399015.1). Taxonomy (NCBI): domain Eukaryota; kingdom Metazoa; phylum Chordata; class Aves; order Piciformes; family Galbulidae; genus Galbula; species Galbula dea. The sequence goes on from VWZX01007183.1 coordinate 17,753, forward strand.
AGTCCCTAAGACTTCTAGAGGTACATGGCTCAACTTTGGTTTTGCAAGGAAATTGTTTAACACTACTAGAGCATTACCCAAAATTTATCCAAACTGATGTTAAGACACGAGTCTCAGGTCAGGATGAGAAGGGATCTCTGTTCTGTAATACAGGAATTGTGTGAATCTGATGCAATCTGATGCTTCTGCCTCTTCCAGGCCAGACTTACCTTTTTCTGCTGTTGAAGACTGACAGCCCACATGTGGAGAACTCAACCTTTCTTCTTCCTCCTCTACAGGATCAAAGCTCTATTCCCTCTTCTCATCCTTGGAAGCAGAGCATTACAGTATAACAAAAAGAAAGTGGACTTGCTCTGACACTCACCCAAGCGTGTTTTGGTCAGCAAAGGACCTGTGGCAGTTTGAGTGTGAGCAGCCCACCTGACAGTTTGGCTACTGTGCTCAGTGGGAATAGCTATTGAAGTGCACTTTTCAGACAGATGGAAAGCATTGGTGGGTTACAGTAGTTTGATGAACCTGGGATTAAACCCAAACACACCATTTTTGCAACTTTAAGCCATGGCTGTTAACAGGAGCTTGGTTCTGCTGATGCAGCAGGAGCATCAGCCACTGAACATTCCATTAGTGCTGCTGCCTGTGGACACTTGCGGCCCTTGGCTTCATACAAGCTGCATGTGTTCAAGCTAAGAGATTCATAAGGAAACCAAAACTCTGCTGAACCAAATCTCACTGAACAGAAAGAGGTTCTCCGAGTCTCTAAATTGGTGGCTGCTGAGGCACTGTTTCAGTACTAATTTGTCTGTCTCACATTTCAGTACCTTTAAAATGTTGCTCCCAGGCTGCTAAGTGGAGATAAACAGAGTCTTGGGACAAAGCAGGGAAAGAAATAAGGGGTTTTTTTTGTTTGTTTCAATGCTGGAGGCAGGGTTCTATTACTTACACACAAACTTCTGCTGCCATTTGAGTTTAGCACATGAACCCTAGGAGAGCTACAGCCTCAATGAGGCAGGACTTCCAGACCTCTAAGTGTGACCTTCTGGAGCAGCAACAGGTAGCCACAGTATGTCAAGAGACACCTTTTGCTTCTACCGTCGTACTAAAAAAACAAAGGTATCTTGAATCATTATTGGTCAAGGAACAACAGAAGCACATTACAGGGCTGCACATTAGTGCAAACCAGTAGCTGGCAGTGCAGTTGATCACCCCGGAGCTTTTCCACCCCTTGCACTATAGACAACAAACCAGCATGTTTGAACCAAGTCTGATTGATAGGCTTCTGTCACCTACTCCTTAGAAGCTTGATCCTACTTCTGGGGGAAACTGTAGGGTTACTTTTTGTTCCCTTTTCCAGTGTACTAGCGGTCTAACCTGTGCAGAATAACCCTTCTCCTAGCAGGCTGTTCCAATGCAAGCTGGCAACACTGTTTCAACATTAAAATAAGTTTATTTCCCATTCAAAAAACTTTGTGTGAACATTAAACAGAAACAAGGTAATTCAAGACAACATGCACTTAATATAAAACATGCTTGAGATTGCTGCAATAAAATACACTTGAAAAAACTATTCTGGAAAAGAAACAAAGGTTTACCTCCTTTGCAGTCAAAGTTTACAATATACAACCTTCCTTAGACATTTGAGGACAGGGTTGCAGTAAAAATTGTGCAGTAACCACAAGAAAAAAAACCGTCTCCAATGGAAATATTTATGCTTTTACCATGTCATTTACTTTCACCAGCTCATGCCATTTTGTCTTCTCAAGCAGCGAGTGGCAGGCTGGACTCTGCTACTCCATATCTTGTAAAAAAGGCAATTTCACAAAGGTTGGTGCTGACTTCCACTTTAGTCATAGTGGAAAAGTCAGTTATTTTAAAAGAAACTGAAAAGTCTAATTGGCATTTTCCTCATTTTGTCTAACTTTTCACCTCCCCATGTCAGATGAGTCAACCAGTACCCTTTTCAACAGACTATAGAAGAAATCCAACTAAGGCCTGGGGAAGGGACCAAAATCCTACTAGCTTACACTCAAAATTGGGATCAGACAAGAGTGGGGAACCATCCGGCTCTAGCCCCTTGGAGTACAGCTCTGCTGGGACCCAGCAGCAGACCTGCTCCCAGAATCTAGGTTCCAGGATAAGTGGCATTAAAAAAAAATCACTTTTAAAATAACCAATAAAATAACCAAATAACCAATAGCTGCTTGTTTCTACCCTGGAGGAAGCTGCTGTGGAGTGGGACTGTTTCTGAAGTGCTAAGTGATGGTCACCTAAAGGTAAGCAGACTGTTCCCTTCAAAGATGGCTCCAACAATCACTCTTCACACTTTCAACAACAGCACTTCAGGCTACCTTCTGCTGCAATTTGCAGGCTGGGACAAGCCACCAGGCTCTCCACAGAGAAATGTAGAAAGGCAAGATCTGAACTGGGTGGGGACAGTCCCAGAGACACCACTCTGAATGAGCTGATAGGCACAAGTAAGTTAGCAGCTTTGGAAACCCCAGAGGAAGCTTCCTTGTAAGAGATGGGCAATACTCCATCCGATTTTCTCTCCTCCATTCCTCCTCCCTCTCAACTGCTCTATGTACACAGCAGAGCAGAGGCAAGGGATAGGCAGATGCTGACCCCTCCAGGAGGAGTTGCTGAGAGTAACTGGATCAAGTTATTTGAAATCAGATGATCTCATGTAGTTTTTCGGTGAGGGAGGGGAGGATGCAGATTAAGAGCCTATTAGCAGTAAGCTAACTGAGGTAACAACAGAAAGAGGCAAGGCAGCAGGAAGATTTGGGGCTACAACAAGGTTTCTAGCATGTTTTTAGCAGAAATATGCTGAAGTACAGGGTTTTCCTCTTCAGCAGATCTCTGCTTCAAGACACTCAGGACAAGGATCACAGATCCCCTGCTAAAGAGGCAGTAGAGGAAGGGGAGACTTTGTGACAGCAAACCACTTCTGTGGCTCCTTGGCTGCAGCATTGCACATTCCCCACCGTGAATGTAGTTACAACTATCCACACACCCTTGCCAAGGGTTAGCTCTGAACAGACATGTCTTTAAAGGGAAAACTAGCCCAAGGCAACAGGGTATTGAGCCCCACCAATGGGGAAACCAGGAGGAGGGAGGAGAGAAAGGAGTGGAAATTGGATCCCTGAGTTCAAGACCCTAGAAACTCCAAGACAGAAAACAGGAGAAGGGAGGAAAAAACCAAAATACTTAGATCTAAGACCCATAATCACTCTGGGTCCCCAGGGGATGCCAAGATGCCTGGTACTGATGCCGCACTGGAGAGCTTGAGAAGTTTGTGACACTGTCAGAGGTGTTCTGGAAGCCACAGGCGTCTTCTGACTCTGGGTTGACATAATCTGTATCAGCTGAGTAGCCGTGATAGAAGTTCATCTGGGGGCTTAATAATCCCATGGCTTGCTGAGTATTGCAGCTTGTCCCCCCTTTTCCAAAGAGACCTTCTTCCTCCACAGCCATGAAGGAGTACAGGCTCTGCCCATTCCCATAAGTCTGGTGGCTGCTGCTGTAAGCCTGGTGCACGTTGGTCACAGCCTGAAGGTTTCTGCTGGCACCAACAGGGAAGCCCTGGTGAAAATTGGAAGTGATATCCAGATAGGCAGTCTGATGAAACCCATGCTAGGAGAGACAGAGAAGGCTGTTCAGTAATGCAAAGCACCACACCAATTATGCCCATTCTTTTGGTTGGGTCCTTCTTTCTCCTCTGTCCCTTCCCCCATGCCAGACAATAGTGGGGTTTCTGTACTCATCATTCTCATTATAGACTAGTAATAACAGATATGACAAACTTCAATTAGTAATCTCCAACTCAACGTCTCAGGAACAACGTGCTGGAGAGAAAAGCAGGATGAGGAGCTTTGCTGGCCCTCTTTGGTCTATTTGGTTTTCTCTCCAGTCTTAACTGGGAAACATAAGTGGATTGAAAACAAAAGTTTTCAGTTGCCATTTAAAATAGATGCCACTGTAAGTGCTAGCATAATAAATACAACCAGCTTGGTAACAGAGAGATCTGGCCATTGTTGAGTCAGCAGGTTGAAAATTATGCACCTCTCCCCAGACTAGGGGAAAGGTGACTGGTGGTGGTCAGGGAACCAGGAATTGTCTCACCTGTGGCAGATACATCCCTTTTTCCACCCACTGGCTTTCCTTCTGGCAGCGTTTAAATTTCATACGCTGGTTCTGAAACCAAGTTTTCACCTAGAAGCGATGGAGAAAGGACATGGGACATTAAAAATTCATTCTCAGAGCTTACTACATATCCTAAAAATGGTTTGCCTTACACTACAAGCCAGTATCTGCTTGGCTTTTAATGCTGCACATAATTTCAGCAGCTAACAGTATGCATGCAAGTAGCTGTAGAATCACAGAGCTGAGACTTGAAAACTAAACCCTAACTCCTCAGATCACCCTAGAGATCTTCCACAAGATCAAAAACCCTACCTGAAAGACAGGCCAAGACAGCTGCAGAAACACAGCTTGTACAACAGCAGCATCTCAGTGCTGCAAGCATGTTAAGTGCTGACTCAGGAGTGAGTCATTCCTTCAGCCCGACATGAGTAGCAGTGGGGCAAGGACCTTCTCTCCAGGGAGAAACCAAGGTGCTATTCTGACTAGAAGAGGCAGCTTGCATAGCAGTATAAGCATCTGACTTTTCATCTTCCAAAACAACACGTGTCCACACAGAACAGGAATCTGACTGAGTAGCCCTGCTCTCCACACACTTTCAAACACCTGCAAAGGAGTGGGTGGATAATGCTGGAACCAAAGATAAGAGGAAGACTGAGTCATAAGTTTTCACACCCTCTGCCCTCTCACGTAAGCCATGACATAAACAGGACCATGAGAGAAACTCAAAGAATAAAGGAAAAGCACCCAAAAAATTTAAAAAAAAAGAAAAATCCCTTCTCACAAGGTTAATTGGTTACTTCACACCAGGGATGCAACTCAGCTGCCTGGAGCAAGATGTTCACCTGCTTGTAAGTGAGCCCCAGGACAGCAGCCAGCTCTCGGATCTGCTGGGGGCTGAGGTATTTCTGGCTCTGGAAGCGCTGGTGCAGGATCTGGAGCTGCTCCTGGGAGAAGGCCGTGCGGCTCTTGGCCTTCTTCACCACACCCTCACCTTCCTCCTTGACCTTCTGGGAAGAGGCATGAGGAGAGGGGCGCTCTGCAGTGGGGCTGGTGGCAGAGTCAGGGGTGTACTGTATGAGTGTCCCAGAGCTGGAGGAAGCTGGAGAGACATCTGAGGAGAAAATGAGAGAACTGGGGTGAGCAGGGTTGTGAGAAGACTTTCAAAAACTTCCAAGTCACAGAATTATTAATGTTGGAAGAGACCTCTAAGATCATCAAGTCCAATCATCGACCTATCACCACCATGCCACTAAACCATGACCCTAAAGTACCACATCTATACCTATAAAAGGGCAGAGGAGAGAGACTCTTTACCGGAGTAGAAAGCAACATTACAATGGGGAATGGCCTTCAAACTGAAGGAGGGAAGATTTCAGTTAGAACTTACAAAGAAATTCTTTACCCAGAGGGTGGTGAGGCACTGAAACAGGTTGCCCAAAGAGGTTGTGGGTGCCCCATCCTTGGCAGTGTTCAAGGCCAGGTTGGATGTGGCCCTGGGCAACCTGGTCTAGTGGCATCCCTGCCCAAAGCAGGGTGGTTGGAGCTAGACCATCTTGAAGGTCCCTTCCAACCTGGGCCATTCTATGAATCTATATGCCTTTCAAACACCTTCAGGGACAGTGACTCCACTTCCCTGAGCAGCCTGTTCCCAAACCTAATATCTCACTCAGTGAAGTTTTCCCCAATATCCAAACTAAACCTCCCCTGCTGCAACCTGAAGCCATTTCCTCCAGCTTCTCTGGAGAATTTATGATCACGGGCGCCCTGAGGACTTACAGGAGCACAGCAGGCAACACAGGGCGGAGAAGAGAGCACTGCCCCCCACCCCCCGGGACAACGAAGTCAAGACGCCCTTTCTGCCTCCAGCTCTACCCCCGTCCCACCGGGGCCGGGCTGGCAACATTGCCCAGCTCCCTCAGCCGCTTCCAGAGGGGCAGCTCCCACTGCATCCTCTCACCCGCATCGCCCTCAAACCCCGGGGGGAGAAGGGCCAGGACACGACCTCCCTCTTAGTGTCAGGGCAAACTCCGATGCCTGAGGAGAGTACCTGGGTGGCTTGGCGTCTTCTCGGCAGCGGGGCAGGGAACGGCGTCCGCCGGAGGAGGCTCTTCGACGGGCAAGTTGTCTGTATTCCCCGAGGAGAGCCAGTAATAGTCTCCGTACCTGAGAGCTCCGGGGTAGGGCAGGTAGGGTGGCATGGCCAGATGGGCACTCATGGCGAGGAGGAGGATGCTGCAGGCAGCCTGCAGGCAGGTATCTCATTAGGTGGAGGTGGTGGTGGTGGGGATGCTTTATGTCCTCCCCAGGCTGGCCTTGGCCAGAAGGGATTGTCATGGCCATTGTCATGTTAAAAGTCAGTTGATTGGAGGGGAGGGGCACTGAGAGAGTGGGGGAGGCCTTCCCACCTTGGCTCCTAGGTGCCGGGGTGGGGGTCAAGCCGTGCGCATCTTTTAGAAGGAAGAGCCTGATTTCCCCCTCGGGGCCAGACGGCTTGAGCAGAGCCGCCCAAGGGGGTGGAGAGATTGGACAAGGCTTGGCAGTTACCCCTCACCCTCATGTTTAACACTTTTTTTCTCCTCACCTCCACCTCCTCCGCGGTCTCCACCCAAATGTAAAGAATGGAAGGGAACCCAGAGCCTGCCCTGGGGCATGCGGAGACTATGGGTGTCTGCATTGCAGATCGCGACCATCACTGCCAACAGAGAAGCTCTCTACCTCCCCCCCCCCAAGTAAATGTAGACTGAGTGGTGTGAGAGTAAGGACCAGCGCTGCAGAGCAGTGTCTGTATTGCAGAGAAGAGGGCTCCAAGAAAGACAAGCTGCTTCTCAAGCCACCAGCCCAAGGCTAAGACAGGCAAGCCAGTTTTGCAGAGGCACAAAGAAATGGCACTCCACCTTTTTTCAAGCTTCTTAAGGATTTGAAGCCAAGGCCTACAGCCTGCTTGGGGAAAGTAAAGTCCTTCCTCCTTCCTGAGCTATCACTGCTTCCTTTAAGGAAGTTAAAAACTTAACAGCAGTATCTTGCAGCCCGGGACTTACAAAACCTGGAAAACCACCTAGAAGTACAAACGAGGGCATGTGACACATCAAGCAAATTCCCCACCTCCCCCAGTGCAAGGAAACAGGACGCAGGCACCTACCAGTAGACAAAGGCAAGGGAGTAGGTACTAACCTGTTACACTGCTAAAAGTCCTTTGGAGTCAACAGAGAGAGGTCTCCCTTGCCTTCCATATATTTTCTCCTTCTCTCGAGTCATGATGAGAAACAAGCACCAGCTGGTGCCCTGAGCTGCAGGAGAAGATTGGGACAGTGCTCAGCTGGAGGGGATTTTCTCTGGTCCATCTCTGATCACCTCCTCATTAAGGGAGATTTTTGTTTCTGGCTATCCCACAGACTGCAGGAATCTCCAAGTCATCCATCAGAGGGGACCTTTTTTCTATCTGTTTTTGCTCATATTTTGATCATCTCACTTGTCTTCCATTCCCTTTGGTGGTGCTTTAACCACCAAATGTCTTTCTTTTTTTTTCTCCATATATCCCCTTACAATGAGGATAATTTGCTCTCTCTGCCCAACCATACCTCTAATCAGGTAGCCAAATGTATCTTTTATTTATGGCTTTGCAAGAGAAACAAGACTTGTGTGAGTATATAAAACCACACCACCAACCATACCATCTAAAGTCAGAATTATTTAGGAAAATAAATCCAGTTATTTCCCCCCAGACAAATAATACCTGTAAAAAACATCTTGGAAAGGAAAACCCCAAACTCCTGAAAGCACAGGGGATGCTATGGAAACCAAAATGTAGAATTTTGAGAGGCTAGGTCTGGGACATTTGTCTGTGAACTATGTAATGAATTTCTAAAGCCAATGTGCTTTTAAAAATACCTACTGGGAATGACTCACAGAGCAGATGCAAGTATCTACTTGTGTTCCTCTTGGAGCTGTTTTCAGCTGGAACAGCAACCCAGTTCAGATCTAGTTTAGTCCTGTTCTTCTCAACAGGGCCAAATAGCAGCAGTAATTTGGGGTTTTGGCTCAAGGTTGTGTCCCACTCTCCATTCACGTTGTGGCCACCCTGCCTTTGGAGTTCTCAATTAATTTTGCACCTAATACTATGGAAAACTAGACAAGAAAGTAAGTAAGCATAAATTGGTTCATTAAGTGTATGGAAGTGAGTATAGCTACTCATTGGGCTGAAGCATGCCCTAACAAGCCTTTTCCATAGTCCTTCAACAGCAGTGATAAAAACTCATGTCTAAAACCATTCTTGGCCTAAGCACAGGTAAGACAGGATCATGGCTGGAAGATGTTTTCATCCAGCAGGTTCTCCCTACAAGGGATCCTCTGTTAGTGTCAGTAGGGTCACTACCTTCAGAGGGCTGGAGCTCAACCTTGTGCTGAAGTGATGCAAACACTCCAGTTTCCATAGACTGGAGGAACTAAAGTAGTAGAGGACATGAGCAGCTGGCTAATACCTTAAATTCAGCCCTGGAGCTCATCCCATTGGGTCAGAAATGCTATGGGTTCCTACCTCAGAGCATTCCTAATCTCCCTGTAATCAGTAGGTTAATGTTATACTGGTAGAGGTTGTCTCAAATCTGATGTAGATGAAGTGCTCTTCTGCCCTGCTGTAGGTAGCTCAAGCACGGGTCCTCTGTGTTTGGGTGAATACTGTAAAGTGTCACTAAGTGTCCCTGTGTTATTATGCCCTTGTTCATGGGGCTCAGTGAGGTGGCAGGCTGGAGGCTTGATATTACTCAACAAGGAACCATGGGCTGAGCCCCATTGCCCCTCAGAGGGTTCCCTAAGAGCCATCATCCTCTGTCAGGGATATGCATAGTTGAGGAGGAAGGCAGGTAGAAATCCCTTCCTTATATCCTGTTGAGCTTGGCTGGATCTTCTCCCAAGCAGACACCTTTGATTTTGTTTATTTATTTGTTTGTTTGTTTTTATTTATGTTTTAGTTTGAAGGTAAGCATATGAAAGCACTCTTCCTCTATAGACCTCAGGACTGGCCCAACACTTGGCTCCGGACAGCTGCCCCCCTGTAGGGTGATCACAGCTCACAGTCTGGACCCAAGATGCCACGTTTGTGGAAGGAAGGGAGCCAAGAAAGAATAACAAAAATTAGACCCTCATTCATATTAAAATACAGTTTTCCTTTCTCTTGATTCTTTAAGGGAGCAGGTAGAGAAAAGGGCAAATCTTCTCCCTCCCATTAAGAAGCCAGTCTCTCAATCACCTGAGAATTGCTGGATGCTGTGGCCCTTTGTTAGCAGAGGAGAGGCAGTGGGACAGAGGAGCCCTGACACAAACCAAAGAGTCTCCCTGAAAAGGCAGGAAAGCTGAGAGTCAAACAGGGTAGGAAACAGGCTAGTAAACCACCCCAGGTGTCTAGGCTTTGATGGATCTGTTCTTTCTTCTCCAGCCCTTCACCCATGCCAGCCAACTACATGATGCTGGAGTGCTATAGTTGCAAAAACTCATCTCCACAAACCTTCTCTACTAGCACCCGTCAGCTGGAATATGGAATAGTGTCCCCAGGGGAAGACTTGTGAGCAGCACAGATTGGAGATGAGGTTTTACAAAGTCCTTGGGGAACATGGAGAGCTCTGCATAATGGACAAAAACCTTCCAAGCACCCTTTCTGCTCAGATTATATACTCCCTTTTTATTTTTCTTTTACAAAAAAAAAAAAATAAAAAAGAGAGGAGGAATAAGCCAGTCTATTGTTTCAAAGTAAAACACTGTGAAGGCCACAGTCAACAAAGGGACCTTCTTAAAAGCAACCAGCACAGATGTAGCTATGTTCAAATGCTTTCTGCTGTTTCCACCACCAGAGAGGAATAGCAAGTCCTGTGTTTCTCAGTTGTATGAAGGCCCTATGCACCCTCCAAACATGTCACCTCCCACACTCTCCTCCAAAAGGAAGCTCTGTATCAGGCAGTTGGCCTTTTGTTCTCCAAACACATTTATGAACTTTCTCCAAGCACTTATGAACTTACAGACTTTTTTTCCCCCTGAGTTTTCTTTGCTCATCTCTGATGGGGACAACTAACCAAGTGGGCAAAGTCTCTGCAAAATCCATCACTGCCAGAGCCTGTGGTTTGAGTGGGACCCTGAAGTGATAGCTAGATTCCATGTATGTTGAAGGCTCTCTCTGTGTATTGTGGCACCTGTTTTCTTCCACAGCTCTCATCCGAGGCTGATCCCATGTATTTTACCATTGTTCATGCATCTCAAGAACAGCACTAATGAGGCTTATGTGCCAAGTGGATGATTGTAATGACACTTGTGCAGGTTATCAGTGGGCACACAGCCTGCAAGTGCTGCTAACACATCCCACCAACCAAGCTCTTTCAAGTTAGCACATACTTTTCAGACAGGTCATGATGCCCAGACTGTGTCATCTGGATTTTTTAAGCTCCAGAAAATCCCTATCAGAGCAGATCACCTTTAAGGCAAGTACTTAATTACAGGGAAGGCTGGGATTAGGGAAAAGAGTGCTCACTTTTCCAATGTCAGGGGTTAAGACAGGGATCCCTACATTGCCTGGCCCTTACCCCCACCTGTCCACCCTCTCCTTTTCTCCAAGACAGGCTCTTGCACAGGCATTCATCAACGATTAGCAAGTGTTAGGGCGTGAGGCTCCCTGGCTGGCACCTGCTCTACATCTGAATGGTAGAGCCAGGGAAGCCCAGGGCTGTGGAATGGGATCTGCAAGTGGATGTTGTCTGGGACTGACGGAAGAAAAAGATTTACCTGCTTTTGTGTAACTGTTGTTAGATGGCCGACTTGGCCGAGATGGAAAGAAAAAGAGACAAAGAAGAAACAGTGAGAGCCTGTAGCTTTTTTTTTAACTGGGTACCCTTTGTAGAGGAATTGACTCCAGTGAAGGGTGGAGCCCGGGGAGGGGAATATAGCATTGACATCAGCCAGCGGCATAAAGGTAAAAACTATCTGTACTTCAACTCTTCCAGATTGTTAGTGGTGAGCCAGCTTATATTAGGCTGTGAAACCACGTATTTTGGGATTGTGAAGGAAAAAATCAAAGAGATTGTGTTATGGATTGCACCTTTTCCCAGGCCGCAAGGTCAGAAAAAGCCACAGTGACAGAACTCCAAACCCTCAGACTCTGCCATGACAAAATAAAAATGCTTTCCCAGCACAGCTTAGTAATGAGGAGGGAGGAGCAGCCAGGATTGTCTTTGTTGGGAACATCTTGCCAAAATTTCCTGGTTTTAATCTCAGGTTTTTTCCTCCATGCAAACTCTGAGGCTAAGACAGGCCTGAGAACGCCTCCTCTTAATCCCACTCATGACTGAGTTGCTTTATGATAGTTGTAGACAGTCTAATAATAGTGTCAAAGTGCTTGCAGATGAAAAGTAAGCTCGCAGAGTGTTGCATGGCTTTGGTGCAAAGATGCAGGTGTTGACTTGTGATCTAGCAGGGCCCCTCCTTTGTCTCTCTCCTCACCAGACTTCCCCACCTCTGCAGCAGAAATGTTGAAGCTGGATTCAGTTCATCTCTCCTCAGCCCCTGAAGTTCACAGGCAGCATGTTGACAAAAACCACTGAAGATTTCAGTTTCTATCAGTACCCATCTGCTCTGTGAAGCCATGAGCTGACCCCAGCTGTAGGTCTGATCTGTCCACCAGCTGCACCCAGGATGTCAATAAGGCAGCAGCATTGCCCTGGAGCCAGAGCAGGCTGTTGAAAATCATGTTCCTCAGCATAGCCTAGTAATGAAAGCTGGCTTCTGCCGTGTTCCTTTTCTGTGATTTGGTCCCCAAAGGATAGGTGTATGCTGGTCATGGGATTCAATAGCTGTCCCCTGCGTGTGTCCTTCATAGACCGATGTTCCAGTGGCTTAAGAGAACTTCTTGGAGCCCCTGAAGTTGTCTCTTGCAGTCATGGAAATGCCAAGGGCTGGTGACAACCTGCTTAACAGCAATCTGCTATAGCACCAGGAAATAGTAGGAAAATAAGATGCTTAGAATCAAGGTCTTCTATATAACATCCTCCTTCTGCCTTTAAAACCTCTCCTATGGTGAAATACAGGAACACATCGTTTCAAACTCCAAAGGCTAAAAGAGAATTAGGCCAGTGGGCCAGGTGCTGATTTTTATTCCCTCTGTATAACCAGGAGAATTCCTCACTAGGGATGGATTCTGGTCCCATGACAGTCAAAACCAGTTTCACTTTGGCTTGGGTGGCACTGAGGTTTGAAATTTTTCTGTGCTTGTAGCAGCATACCTGAAGGTATCATCTAACCCTCGATTTAAGTGTGGCAATAGATACATTCCTTGACAAAGAACTAAAGATAGACACAGTGAGAAAAAGGTGGATCACATTCAGTAGAAATGAGGAAAGAGAAAACAAGAGCAGAAAAGCTGTCTGTTTCCTCACGTTTCCTAGATTGCCTTCATCGTTCTGGTGCTTGAGCACTTTCCGGTGGAGGATTCAGCGCCCTGACTCAGATCTGCCACATGTGGTTCTTTGTCTCTTTCTCATCCTCTCTGCAGGGAGAGAATTGCACACGTTTTGGAGGGTTTCAGGTGCGGTTAGCTGGCTTGGTTTAGAGCTTGTTCATAACGTCCTTGTGGCTGTTTGGATTTGAGGTCTATGTTGGAGAAGTGCACCTTCTACTTGGAAAGCAAAGCGGCGAGATTTGGGCAAGTTGTAGCACAGCCTTACTGTGGACCCTGAGACAACCTGTCTCTTGCTTAGACTAGATTTACACAGGGTTAGAGAGCTCCCTTCTACCAGTAAAAGTGGAACTGCTGACAGCAGTATTTGATTTCAGAGCCTTAGAGGGATCTCTCTGTGCTGCTCTGAGGCTGCTGGGTACATTGAGGAGGCTGAGAACTGGGCAGTTTGGTGAGTAGAAGGCAGCCTCAGTTCGGAAATATGGGTCAGATAAAAAGGTCAGTGGGGATAGGAGGGGAAACACTCCCCAACCTTGTCCTCGTACTGCAGTCAGTTGACTTTGGAGGCTGCCAAAGCTGTTTGCTACCTGATGTTGGTAGGTGAGGAGAGTTTCTCTTTGTATAAGTTGTCAGAAGGATAACTGGCCAGCTAGTCTGATTCAATATTTTAGGAAGTGGTGTACTTAAGATATAGTAAATGCCCAGGCTAACTAAGGGATCTCCACCATCCCACTGTGCTGAGTCTGTCACAAACCCATGTTCATCAGCAGACTCAGCTCCAGGCAGCTTTTCATATCAGGGAAAGCACTTACCTTACCACAGGAACCACCATTCTGGGGTACATAACCAAGCCAGCACTTAACTCTGTGGCTTGGTTATGGCTAGTTATGGAGTCTGGACAGTTTGAAGCTAAGAAGCTACAAAACCCAGGTGAGAGGCTTCCTGGATACTCTAGCAGTAACCTGAACAAGTGGTGTCTAAACTGCAAGAAAATGTAATGCAGGTACATTGGGTAGATCTGTGGCAAAATGATCTACCTCTGGCCTGGCTTGGCATGACCTAAATTGTCAGGTTAGGGGAAGGTCTGAAAATAACTCAATAACAGATCTGTGATCATCTCCTTAGTGTAACTGACAAAAGGAAAAGATCAGTCCTAATCATGTTCTACAAACAGGTCACTGCCCAGCTTCCCACCCTCAGCAGTGATTAACTGCTGCTGTTTTTTGTTTGTTTGTTTTCCCCATGTGCCAGGAAACTAAGGCACAAGACTTTGTGGTGGTGGCCCTGTTTCTTCATGCCAGGTTTGGAGCAAGCATCAGATGATTCAAGTGTCTTTAACACCTTGCATTGTCAGTCTGAGAAGATCTGGCTGATACCAGATGGTACCTTCTGCCCAAACTGCTGTTCATGTTTAGGGAGAGAGCATACAGGTTATGATACTGCTGCTTTTCCTGCCCCAAAACCACACAGAGTGGGGAAGGAGCCCTGCTTGGGTTTGTCCCACACTTGTCAAGACAACTTCTCCCACAGACCTTTGCTGGGTTGCTGGGGTGGCAGGAGGGCAGTGAGGGAGCTTGCTACCTCCTATTCCAAAACCAGAGCTTTGGGGAACAGCAACACTTCCCTTGTGTACTCCTGCCTTGTTCTTCTGCCCAGGGAGAGGATCCTACAAGGCGCTTCAGTTCCTCCAAACCTTCCAGAGAATACCAGTTCAGTTTAGTTCAGACAGAGAGTGAGTCACATTAGTCCAAATAACTGCATTGAACCAGGCAAGCAGCTCCTGAGGGCTTTATGCAATCTGCTCCATCTTACACTTGAAAAGAAGAAGGCACAACCTTGCCCACAGACCAGCCCCACAGCTTGGAGCCCATGCAGACTTGGTGACCTGATGTGACGGTGAGCTGGTCTTGGGACACAGGGAGGGGGAATGAGCAGACAAGGTCCCTGAGGACCAGCATTTTGCAGACAGGGTGCTTCTCAGAAGCCAGAAGATCCTGAGGCCCAGGATGGCAGGTTTCGGGGACAGGTTGTGGAGAGGCAAGAGTGGGCAGAGGCAGTGAGATGAGATGGGGTCAGTTACTGCCCAAAGTACTCTCCCTCCTGGGCAGAGCAAGGTGTTACTGTGTGAGGGTGAACTTGCCTTTGGTGTCCCAATGCCTTCGAGACACTCTGGGGAGGTTTGTCCAGCCTCCCTTCTTTCTCACCTTTCAGTGGCAGTCTCTAGGAGATCTCCAGCTGACAGCTTCAGGAGGACAACTACTGCCTGCCTCAGTGACTGAGAAGTTCCTCTTGGTCACCACCTTACTCTGAGCACTGCAGCAAAGCACCATGGACACAGATCTCCCTAGTGGCTGCTCCACACACAGGGAGAGATGCTGAAACTGCAGAGGTCATTTACAAACTTGAGCCTCTCTTCCCACAAACAAACAACTCAACAAGCTCAAAACAAAAGCTGAACTGCAATTGATGGAGAGTACAAATGGGGAAACTTCATCCAGAAGAAGAAGTCCTTTTCTCAGAGCATTGTCCACCACTGTTCCATAAGTAAAATCACGTTGTGAGATTCCTTCCTTTGTTATCCTCTCCCGAAAGTTCATTCATAAGAAGATTGGCTCCCAAAGGCTATTCCTGAGAGGACAATTTCAGGTACCTTCACAGTGCATCCAGATAGTGTTGTGAACCTCAACAAGATATGCAGTGCTATAAACCATGACAGATCCAGGAAAATACTCATTTTGTATCCAAAATAAAAGCTTGAAAACAGCTTCTCCCCAACACAACAGTTCTTGAGCCTTTCTGCCCCTCCCCTGCTTGATTTCTGCTCTTCACGCTCACAGCACTCACCTGCTCCTGTGTTTCTGGACACGATTTTTGTTGCTGGCAGCAAGTCCCAGATGCAACCTCTATAAACTGGAATTTGCATTGGCATCTGCTTAACTGGCTGCAAGTTTGGCTTAGCTTAACTATTGGAAAATGCACATCTTTGCTAGTTTGCACAGAGGGAGGGACTAGCATCCTTTGTAGGGTGACATGCCAGATTGTCTTTTTGCAAAGGAAGGACCCAACTTGCCACTAGAAACCTTCCAGAGGTGGTGACTCAGTTCTTCTATTTCCAGTGGCCAGTGAGGCTCACGACTCCTTACTTGTGTTTCTTTCAGCAGGACACAGTTCCTAGCTCCTGGCTTTGCTGTAGGCCATTCAGGTTCTCCCTGTGTGCTGTTTGTGCTATCTGTGCTGCAGGCAAAGTGACTCATGCACTAGAGTTTTCACTAGATAGGTACCTGTCTGATAAAGGCAATAACTGGGGGAAATTTCTTGTGCAAAGAAGCCCTTCAGCTAAAATGGGTTCTGAAGATCTTAAGCTGTAGTGTAAACCCCGAGGGTATCTGGCCTGAGCTCCTGAAAGAATCATTAGCCTGGGAATCAAGCAGGCTATATGAACTGAAGATGAACTTCTGCTTTAGGATGATGCTTACAGTTCCTGGCAAGGCTGGGGCATATGCCAGAAGCCAGGCTGGCAGAGATTAAAGGCTTCAGTTGAGCTAAGAGAAGCACTTCCTTTGCCTTCACCACCTGTCATGCTCTTCTGATCTCTCTTCTCTGTGCATGGGATGAGTCAACCTTGTAGCATGCAGTATCCAGCACTGTCTTCCCTGTGCACAGATAGGACGGGAACACGGCAACCCAGGGGAACCTCCTGTGCCTGCTCCACCTCTCATTTCCCCTCAGGTTTTTCTGCTTCTTCTTGTTCTCTTTCTTATTTTGCTACCTCTTCTTTGCTTTTGTTTCTCTCCTACATCTTTTTTTCAGGTCATATTGTTCTGTTGGTGGCCTACCATTTTCACTTCTCATCTCCCTCTATTTTTTTCTGTCATTACTCTGCTTCTCCTTGCTCTGTTTCCTTGCTTCACAGTGACATGCAGCAGCCTCTGGCCAGTAGCTAAACCAAATTTCATTTGAAGACAAACATAGCTACTGAAAGAGTTGATTTTGATGCACTCCTTGCTTGTACCAGTATGACTGCAACTACATCTGATGGCAGCTGTAAGGATGCAGGCACCATACCAGTGTAGAGCAGACCTCTGCATTCCTCCTTTCTGTTTATTAATGCTTCTTATTTTATTTTATTTTATTTTATTTTATTTCTTTTTTTCCCCATGGAGAAGGAGAATTCTCTTGTTGTTTTATCACCCTCTTTCATTATTGTCTGTTTATATTGTGGGGATAGTTAGGTGGTCTCAGCATGCATGGTGTTGGCATCACTGCGGGCACTGTCAAAGACATAAACACTGAGAACTTTCCACCAACCATGCTGCTGTGACAGCCTCTCTGCCATGGTGTCTCTGGCATGGTGACAATCTTTCCAAGAAACCAGGGGATGGTATCAACCTGGCAGCTTAATTTGCTTTCCAACTCTGCCTCCTAAATCACAGTCAGATTGCATCAGCCTTCTCTGTATGCTCAGAGGAGCCAAAGTAACAATAATTTCTTAATCTCCTGCTTCCAGCTCTTTCAATGTTTGCATGTGTGCAGATGATCTTTGTGTCAAAATATGTTGTCTCTAGAAGAAAGCCCTACCCACCCATTCAGTGCACTGCTGCACAGCCTCACAGGTCCTCCTTTCCTGCCTGACCATAAGGATGACAGGATCCCAAGCTGCAGGAGTGAAGAGTATTCATTAGCACCAACAAAGCAGAGGTTCTGTGACTGCAGCACAGTGAGGTTTAGGAGTTCATGGCCATTCACTGTTGAGGGCAGGAGGACTTTCCCACCCGATCATGTTGAACATCCATACCTTTTTCAGTGTGCCATGGACTGTAACCAGCTCAGCAGTCCCTTTGGCTTTGAAAGTGCTCATCCCTAATTTAAAACTCAGATGCTCACCTCAAGGAATTGTGCCCTCCTGCCCCAGCAGCAACAAGAAACTTTAGGGGTGGGGGACAGCAAGAGAACAAAAAGTAGGAGCTGAAATCTGTCTGTTCCTCTGCAGAACTGCTCTCCAAGCTCTTTTACTACCTTTTGGAGAACTGACTGAACTAGAATTAAACATTAAAATATCTATGGAGGAGACCATTCATCCTGTCCTTCCCAAGAACACAACTGTGAGGGTGGTAACTGGCAGCAAAGCAGCACTAACAAACAGCCAGGGATAGTCCTGCTGCAGCCCTGTGAACAACTTGTGCTGTAGTAAGTGGAGCTATCCTGCTTCAAACCATCTGCAAAATATGATGCAAGCCAAATAAAGCAACTTTGACTGTTGTTTTCAGGTTTTGGATTTGAGCCCTTTTGACAGCTCACCCTGCATCTCCTCCTTTAGGCATGACTACAAAATCCCAGTATAGACACAGACTGTTGCTTGAAGTTAAGATAAAGGCTCATGTTGTGTCTTTTTGAGGTTAAAGACCCAGGGCAAACTGGGACCAGAGAGAAGAAAATGAAGTTTGCCTCATTCTTTGTCACACAGCAGATTTCACCTGCACTGGGAATTTCTTCCCTTGCTGTGGGCTTTTGCCCAAACCCTTAGCCGTAACATCCCTGCACAGCCACCATGCCCTCACAGAACCTTTTCATCCCATTTGTCCTTCCAGTTTTCTACTACCTACTGCTGCAGCTTGAATTTTCCTTCTGGAGATATACAGATTCAAAAGACTAGATGGACACAGAGCTGGCTTGAGGTCAGAGCTCAGAGGCACATTCCACTGCCTAGCTACATTGACTCTGTGATGCTCATATATTTGTGTCTGAAGAGGAGCCTGCAGACATTAGTGATGAACCAGAGTAGACAGGGTTTCCTCAGAGCTATTGGTGCTGGTGCATGGGCTAGAATGAGGTGGGGTGTTTTCAGGCTGGGGATAGGAGCAGTGATGGCCCCAACATGCTGTTCTGGTTTGAGTTAGAACAGAACTAGTTCTGTTCAGTGGTTTTAGTTTTGAGCTAAAGCTCTTCTCAGTACCTGCACTTTCTGGAGGTAACAGCATGTTCTCACAGACAGTGTCTACTTCTAGCAGTGAGGAGACCTCACCTTTAGAGTTAGAACTGGGGTTGGTGTGCAAGAGCATGGTCACTGCTAAATCTTGTGTAGCATGTTGGAGGGTGCAGGATAAAAGGTTGCATCTTCAGGGAGCAGTGCACAGTTCAGGTGACCCTAAATTGACCAGCTAGGCATTCCACTCTATATATGTCATATTCAATATAAAGTTAAGGGATTGCAAGGGTCAGGCTCTCATCCTCAATGGCCAGCATCTGAAGAGGACTTTGTCCATTCTGCCTTCGATCCCAATCCATGAGTTCCTGAATCCAGTTCCAGGATCCAGCTCCTGACTGCTGTCCAGTTCCTGTCTGCTGCTGAGTCCTTTCTGCCATAGCATCAGTGGTGACAGTGACCTAGTTGCCATCAGGGGGGTTGGATTCAATATTAGTTTTGTATATATTTGTATGTATTTCAACTTATTGTTATATTTTCATTAAAGTAGTTTGGCTTTTTTCAATCCACAAGTCTTTCTCCCTTATTCCCTTTTCCCCGTAGTGGATGGGGAGAAGGGGTGATAGAAACCTCACAGGTATACATTCCTAGCAGACCTTTTCTGGCAATATCTGTGATCCTTTTCAGCTTTCAGAAAGTTGCACTGCTGCCAGAGATACTTAAAATTCATGCACAAACACCCGTTTCAGAATGAACACACTGGGAAGGCACACCTTTATGTCCTCTTCCAAGCCATGCACAAAGTTTCTCCATCAGGTTTGGGTGGCATACATTGGTTAGCCAAACAGCCCATAGTGCTAGGGAGACCTTGTTGTGGCCTATCAGTACTTAAAGGAGGCCTGTAAGAAAGATGAGGGCAATCACTTTAACAGGTCCTGTTGTGATAGGACAAGGGCTGATGGTTTGAAGCTAAAAGAGGGATATTTAGAGTAGGTACATCAGAATTTTCTGTATGTGCAACCCCACTTGTTCATCTGGATAGTCACTTGGTGACATCTTAGATTTCTGAACACACCCAGGGAGAAGCCAGAGCTTTATCTCCCCAAGGTGGCTTTGAGAACCTGGCTCAGCTCTGCAGCCCCAGAGATGTGATGCAGAGCCACAGTGCATTGTACTGGCCTTGTTTGCACTGCATCCATTGCTACCATGGGGCTCCTTAAACTAAGAGCAGCTTTCCTGCCACATGAGGTCTCTGTGCACCCTTGAACCTTAACCATGGTGGTGGGAGGCAGAGAGTCTCAGCTGAAGTGTCTCTGATAAAGGTGGATTGTGAACTTGGCAGCAGGCTGTGGCAAAGGAGGTGCAAATGGATACTTCCCCCATCCTGCAGCCCTGCCAAGCAGTAACTGTGCTAGTCTCCAAATCTGTAATCTGTGTCAGCTAGCATGGTGAGATCTGGTAGAACTTCCCTGTTAGCATGGAGCATGAGTTCTCTAAGACAGGAAAATTGCTACGGGGCAGATTGCTGAGAGGTGGTTTTGTAATTCCTTCTTGCTTCCAACTACCATCTGGGTTATTGGTCTACTCCACAGTGAGGTTTTTCCACAGCAGCATTGTGATTATTAAATGCCTAACCCCTATCACCAGGGCCAAGACTGTCCGGGTTGCTGGAGATGATTTTCAGGCCACTTTCATGGCTGGATCAGCTGAGCATTTACAGTTGACCAGATTGGGTGTACTCATGTCAGTGAACTGTGACAGCTCAGCTGTATTTTTGGAGGTACAGCCTGCCCTTCCATACTCACAGGTCCCTGCTACATCTTGATTTCCATCTCATTTGTTTTCCACTTCTGCCATCTGCTGCTCACGAACACTGCTTAGCCCCACAGCCACCTTTGAATCCCTCACTTCTGTTAAGATCTACTCATATGCAGTCAACACAAACCATAACCAACACTGCAGCGGCTGTTGGTCCTTCTTGTCCTGTCAACCAGCTTAAGCAACACAGCCTCAACCTGGGAGAAGGTAGCTGGGACCCACCACTTCAGCTACATTCCCTAAATCTTTTCCCTTGAAGGGTCATCTCACAGCTGTACCACATGTCCCCTGGATATGCACCACATGCCATGACTATCCAAGTTCAAAGCAATCAAGACTATTGATAGGTGGTCACCTGAAGATTGTCCTGCCTCTGCTAAGAGAAATATCATAAAGCACTTACTGCTGGTTAAACAGGTTCCTGTCTTACAGTCTTGCTCCATGTCAGTGACAGGAGAAGAAATGTTAGCTGTTATGGAGTGACAATAGATGTGGTCCTTAAGGATATGGTTTAGTTTTATTTGATGGTTGGACTTGATGATCTTGGAGGTTTCTTCCAACCTTAATGATGCTGTGATTCTGTGACTGTTTATATGGTGACATAGGGCTTGAATCATGAAGATTCTGGGGAGGGATGACTGAGTCACAGTGTCAAATTGTGTCACAAAACCAGAGGAAATTGAAAGAGACAGAGACTGACTCAGCACAGACCTCTCTAGCTAAGCCATAAAAGAAACCCTCTGAAATCCCTTTGCTCTGCAAGCCAGTTTTGGGTGTGCCAGTCAGATGCAAGCTTCTCACCAGCAGCTACCACTTTCACTCCAGTTTCAGATTAAATGGGAAATCGTTTTTGCTGCATCTTGTATGAGGTACAGAACAGATGACAGGAGAGTGTTGCTCGGCTATAATGCTGATGCTTGTGCACATGACATCTTCTGTTTCCCCCTCTTCAACAGGTTCTGCTCAGGTGATAACTGACTGCCACAGACTCACTTGCCAGGAACTTGCTTTCAGTTTCACCAGCTTGGGTGGTTCACTTGCATAAGGAGAAGTCACTAAAGAAATGTTCACGTAATAAAGTCCAAAGTTCAGTCGTGGAGAATAGAAACTGAAACAAATGCAAGACTAATGTAAGAATATCTAGCACCCCATCCTGGTGTCAGACACATCCAGAAATACCCATGGCTGCTGTCACTCGCAGAGGTAAGTAGATGGATGTGAAGAGCAGGTCTATTTCTCCATATTAAATGCAGACATTTACTGGAGTTGTATCTAAGGAATGGGTGAGTACAGACAAATGTGTATGTTGGCTCATGAAGATGTGAAGGAGACACTTCTAGATTTGTTTGTTGTCTCTTTGAATTCATTACTGTATCTTGAGCCTTAAGTTCAAATTCAAAATATTAATAGAATGTTCTAAACCCTGACGTGGTATTAGGCAGGAAGAATTCAAATTCCAGAAGACTTCTTAAGGTGGAAGAGATCTCAAAAGCAATTGAGAATGGAGCAAATGAGTTGGTTGATCTTTCAAATAGTTTCTGTTCAATGCAAGAAACAACTTGAAAATGCCTCTTAAAATGTAATTTCACTGTGTATATTTCCTAATTCCTCTTCTTAAAGATCTAAGAGCTACGGAAAAGTGCCTTTAGTGTCTTAATTCTGTGTAAATAGATTCTTCTTTTCAATAAAATAAGAATGTTTGGGGTGTGTGGGATCCTTAAATTTGCTATTTATAGACTTTTACAAAAGAAATAACTATCTCTGATCACCTGCAATTGTTTTCATCTAGCTCCTCAACTGGGGAGGGATGACTGAGTCACAGGGTCAAAATTCTTTGCCACCATGACAGCCAAAATGTATGTAATCAGACAGGTCTGTGGTGCCACACCATGGGTATTTGTTCATCAGAAATCACTCTCCTTTATGCACTGATATTTTTTCCCTTGGCACTGATGCTTTTTCAACTTTTGAAACAGTTTCATACTAAGAAAAATATTGGCTGTGCAAATATTTTTGTCTAGATCAACATTACAAGTATTAACAGGAAAATAGCTCATGTTTTACCTAGTAGAAGAGGTTTGGAAGACACAAAGCGTGAAGAGATTTGATTCTAGACCTCAATTAGTCAGGGAAAAGCAGATGCAATGCTGCTGAAATGAATGAAGTTAAACCTGAGTGAGATCACAGTCAACCATGATGTGTTGAAGTGAGCAAAGTCATGTACAACACAGTTTAAACCACTACCAAGTTTAGCTCCCAGGTACAGATCCACCAATCCTGCATCCTGAAGTGGCTATTCTGCTTTGCAGGAAGTTTTTTTTTCTGGTCTACTATCTCCAATGACTCACAAGTCTTTTCTGTGTAGGTTCTGCACCCAGAGAGAACAACCAAGGGTAAGAGATCCAGATCTATCACCGTGTGCTGCTTGGGCTCAATGGAAATTTCCAGAGATAGGCAAAGCTAAGAAGCCTTGTGCCTTGTTTTCTTCTTACCTTTTTATTGGGTTTTTTGTATTTTTTTCTTGTATCAAGCCTTTTTCTTAGGTGGTTTTTTTTTTATTCCCTCTCCCCAGTATTCTTTTCCAGCTGTCTAATTGCTTTGACCAGTGGTGATCTCAGAACGGTGATGGAGTTGCTTACCCTCCCAACACCTCTCGAGAAGGTGCTGTGCCTGTTTCAGCAGGGCCAGTCTAGGAAAATCTTTCTGCAGCCTTCCTCAAATTCCAGATTTAGATTATTAGATTGCAGCATTCTTCAAGTTGCTTGTTTGTGATGGGAAAGGCTGAAAGAGGACTGGCTGGTGGTGAGAGAAGGCAATGGACAATGGGACAAAACATTATTGAAGTGTTGGGATCACAGTACTGCTGGTGTTTTTGTCACAGGTGGAAGATACAACCAAATGACTTCAAAATAAATTATTTGCCTGGCCAACGCCCAAAGCTGGTGTACCTGCTGTATGAAATCAGGTGGGGCAGAGGTAACACCTGGAGGAACTGGTGCTCAAACAATTCTTCCCAACATGCCGAAATCAACTTCTTGGAAAATTGTTTCAAGGCTCTGCCTTCAGTTTCTTGCTCCATCACCTGGTTCCTATCTACTACCCCCTGTGGGAAATGCTCCAGAAAAATTCTGGAGTTCCTGAGTGCACATCCCAATGTGACCCTGGAAATAAATGCAGCCAAGCTGTTCAAGCACCTGGATATCCGTAACCGGAAGGGTCTCAGTGACCTGGTAATGAACGGAGTCATTCTACGTATCATGAATGTTGCAGGTAACTCAACTACTTTTTGGCTTTGTCTAGGTGTGGATTGAAAGCTGGGGGATCGTGTGCATTCTCAGCAGTTGTGCTTTGTAGCAGTGGTGATGACTGCTGTTGGAGAGGAATAGCGAGTGCAAAAAATGCCACTTTCTTCTGCCTTATTTCTTCCCCAACCCCGCAGAGCAGCAGGACCAACATGGTAGTTTCCTTTTGCCAAATCTGAACAGGAGGAGTTATTTTTTTCTTTAGCCATCCAAACCTCCTCAATATACAGGGAAAATTCCTAAACAGAATGGACAGGTGGAACATGTCCTTCCTAGCATACATATATGCAGATCAGCTTGTCAGCTCCAGCAAGTAATTGGTTTCCCTTGATATCTGGAGAAGTGAAGGAAACATATCTAAAGGGGATTTTCAGATGATGCATCACAGAGGATATCCATGTGTGTCTTTTTGTATGTGTACATTGCTTGCCTGTTGACAGTAGAAATAGTCCAGACAAGCAGCTCACAGAAAGGAAGGTACATTTGGAGAGAGAAATCTCACATACCTGTCTGGATACTTACTACTGGAGTGTACAGCTACAAAACCTACCAGGTGAGGTATAAACTTAAAGGACACTGCTTGTCTTGGGGAATCTGTCTCTGGGATTAAACCACCATAGCATTGAGAGAAAGCTCTGAACATCCTAGCAACCCCCAGATCAATACGAAACTGCTAAATATTAAGGTGTTCACTTCAGGTTTTCTCTTGTCATCGAGATAAGTCAGATTGATGACTGAAGCAACAAGACAGTTGTCTTACCCAAAGCTGCTGTGACCAAGCACAAGGCTGCCAAAAGGTATGCCTGAACAGCCCTGACTGCATATGCCTCTTCCCCTTTCAGTCCCTCCCAAAGAAGCAGCCTGACACTCATTGATTCCTTCTACCTTAGCCAACGTGCTCTGGACCATATGCTGTGGTAGCAGTTGCCTAAGGCACCAGAGTGATCTCTCGCTCTCTGGCCATTTCTCTTTTTAGACATATTACTATTTGTAGAGTTTTGGTTCCCCTTTCCACTAACTTTGTGTAGTTGCAAGTCATTGTTGGTTCCTTGCATGAATACTATCAGATTGATAGCTTTCTCCTGCCCTTTCCCGTTGTCCTGCTGAGAAAGAAGTGACTTGCTGACATGTTCATGAAGAAAGAGCATGCCTTTCATCAAGAGTGACTGGATATCTCTCTTCTCAGATTACAGGTACTGCTGGAAAAGATTTGTTGCATACCAACATGGAGAAGAAGATTATTTGCCCCAGAGCTTCATCCCATACATCTTTGTGAATCAGACAGAGCTCAATCATATCCTTATGGTTAGTAGGCACTTGAAGAAAACAAGAGTGAAGGGCAATGCAAAATCCTAGGAAAAGGATGTTTGGAGGATCCTGGCAATGATGTTAACAAGACAGAGTTGCTGGTTTTAGTTCAGTTCTGGGCAAGTTCAAAAGCCTGGATGGGTAGATTCACCTTCAGAATCAGAGCTTACACATAACAGCATCATGTGACTGAGATCTGCATTCCCCGTTTCTTGCAAGAAGGAAGAGAAGGTGGTCTACAGAACAGGAGAGAAGACCAGAACTGGTGTTAACTTCCTGGGGGAAACAGTTCTTGGTCCCCAGATGTAGAATGGGAAACAGCAGAATGGAGAGCAGGAGACAGAGGAAGGGATGCACAGAACTACATCATGCAGACAGGAACATAAAGTCTAGAAGGAGAAAAACTGACCTCTTTGTAGGATGCTATAAATGCCTTGGTTTGTTTCTGCCTAAGAAAAAGGCATGCATTAGACTTCATTTCAGTTCCATCCACCCCAAACTTTATGCAGGTCTTTTAACACCTCAGGACCTGCCCTTTCTAATTCTGTCTGAATAAGACATTCAGGTGACAGGATACACAGTCTGTGGCATTATCCTAAGTAGTTCATGCAGTATAACTCTTCATGAGACATTTTTCCTTTGGCTTTCAGCTTTCCTGAGTTTCCTAATGTCTAAGATGATTAAATAGTTGAGCAGCTTATGCACAATGCATAGTGTGATGCCCATCATGCTGCTGAACAGGGCTGCCTGCTAAATGCTTGTGACTACCAACCTACCACAGCTCAGTTCCCTGGGAAGCAGTACAAAGCAAATATGTCTTTCAGGTCCTGGTTTCAAAGAGGCAGCTAACAAATGCCCTTGCCCCCACCCTGCATCTGCGACAACCTTGTTGATTACTGCAGAATCCTAGTGGCAAGGAAGCTTGCACTGGGCTACTCATGCTGAAAGTCAGGCACTTGCTCAACTGCTTTGTTGTCTCAGCCAAATTTAAAGGCACTTCTAAAATGATGGTGAATAGGGCTCATTGTCAGGAGTTTTGGCTAACCACCAACCCTTCACAAGAAGAATAGAAAGTCTATGTGCTGTGCCCTTGTGAACACACAGCCCCTTTGTACCATTATGCAAAGGTGTGGTGAGGAGAGTGAGTGCCAGGCACATGCTCCAGAGAAATGCAGAACCTTTGTGCCAAGTCCTGGCCTCCTTGTCAGAAGAAAGTCACTGAGAATCCAGAAAGGGGTCTGCAAAGGCTGGGGAGGTGGAGCACTTGCCATACTGGGAGAGGCTGAGTGAACTGGCTTTGTTAGATCCAAAGGGAAGAAGGCTAAGTGGGATCTACCTGCAGTTTTCCACTACGTAAAGGCAGTGGAGGCAGCACCAGAATCTCCTTAAAGCTGCACAGAGGGAAAATGAGGCAACAAGCACAGGCTGAAACAAGAGAAATTCCAACAGGGCAGAAGGAAGTCTCTTCTGACAGCAGTGCTGTACTGCAACAGGTGCCCAGAGAGAATCATAGAACCTATAAGGTTGGAAAAGACCTTTAGGCTCTCAGACATCCATCCATGGAGACACTTAGAAATTTTGTCTGAGCTGCCAGATATAGCTTTGGAGTTATCCATGCCACAAAGATGTTGTTGAACTATTCACATCTATTTTCATCAGTAAATTTCGAGGTGCTACCTTTTTGTCAGGAAAGCTGTGACCCAAGGGAGATAATCTAACATACTGAGGGTGCAGCAGAGCAGTCTTTTGGACTAGATGCTGTATTTTCAAACTCTGCTGTATTTTCAAATGCTGAAGAGTAAGCTTCTGGCATCTGATTTTTAATACTCATGTTTCTTTCTTTTTGCTAGGGGCTTCCTCCATTGCTGTCAAACTGAATCATAATAAGTATCTGCAGCACATTTACAAGGTCACTTTGGGCATCCTGTAAATGCAAGACCTTGCATCTTATCACATGCATCTTGTAAATATAAGACCAGAAAAGCCAGTCCTTGGCTGTCTTTTCTACCGCAGCCTTAAACTACAAGCTTCATAATGCCACCAGAGAAGACTCTCATCACTGGCTAGGCATTGCTGAGTCTTGGGCAAAGCAGAAGGAGCACATGAGAAATTCTCATCCAGGACACAGTACTCTGGATCTTTACAAGGCTTCCTGGGAGTCTAATGGTGATGGAGAACATCCTTTAGGTTCAAGGCCTTTCATGTCTGCTGATTTTGCAATCAGATTCTGTGAGTACCTTTTTGAGAGGCCAGGGAGCAACTTCTATCCTGCTCTGATCTCTTCTAAAGAAGTAAATCAGTGCAATGCATTCTGGTTTTGAGAATTTCTTACCAAGATGACTTGTATGGCTTTGTGTATGTGTTTCAGAAAACTCTTCCTTCTATTACAGCACATAGGCAACATTATTGCTATATTACTGCTTTTATTACAATATAATACAATTATATTACTAAGGATTATATTGCTTCATTTTAGGTTTTATTCTCACTATTTTGATGACTATAGAAACAATAGAATAAAAAGGGAAAATGTCAACTCTGTGGAAAACTCTCCAGTTCAGTTCCTGGACACACATCCTTCCCTTGTAATTCCACACTCTGGAGTCCTAGCTGTTGATTGCAAACTGGGGGAACACAGTAAAAAGTTTTTGATCTTCCATCTGGAATCATTGAGAGGAATGGTGAGGTAGGAGACGTTGAAAGCTCTGAGCTATCTCTACAGGCAGAAGGCAAAAAGATACCAGGTGT
Source organism: Galbula dea (assembly GCA_013399015.1). Taxonomy (NCBI): domain Eukaryota; kingdom Metazoa; phylum Chordata; class Aves; order Piciformes; family Galbulidae; genus Galbula; species Galbula dea. Next base: position 45,423 of record VWZX01007183.1, read on the forward strand.
GTTGAGGCTTGCAACAGTTTTCAGTTTTCACTGTAAATAATGCAAAACATCTGAATGGATCACATTGGGAGGTCCATGTTTCAGGATTGCCAACCCCTCCAAGCAGTGGGGTGTGTGATCCCACTGGGCAATATGCTGCTTTTGGTAACTGCAACATGCAGGCATGAACAGTTGTTTGAAGAATAAGTTAGAGGCTCTCTCTTCTAATTGATTGATGCTTATAGCACACTTTGATGATGCCAAAGTCTCCAGATGTTTAGCAAACAGTCAAGACAGCCAGAGAAGTTGCAGTCTGAGGAAGCAGCTCTAGCCCCCTCTGTCTGAGAGAGTAACTAAAGCTAAGTGTCTCCTATGTTAACCAAATAAGACTATTCCAAGCAACGTGAAAACTCCCCTGTCCAGGACCTCAGGCTGGATGTCACATGCCTTCTCTCAGGTCATTTTAACGTTTTAACTGTTTGTTTCTTCAGGGAGAAGTCAAATCACTTGATCAAGATGTAGTCGAGTACAGCAGGGTCCATAACCATTCAGCAATGGTACAATAAAAGTTGCTGTTCTGCTGTGGGATGTGGCAACTTGATCTGAACCTAATCAACAGAGATATCTTTAAAGGGCTTTGTTTCTGTCTAGCTTCCAAACATCATTATGCTACAAAATTCAGCTGAGTCTCATCTGAGACTCTAGAAAGTACAACATCACAAAGCTAGACAACAGTGTGTGGTGTCCATGGCCAGCACAAAATGGAAACTCTAAGTTTTAAGAAAATCTGCAAGACCTGTAGTGTGCAGGACTATCTCTTAGGGAGCAAGAGAACACCTGATAAAGCAGAAATGATGAACAAGTCAGCATGAGAGATAGTGCTTCCTAGTGGAGCATGGGCTCTGAAGTGGACGCTGCCCTAGGCAAGTGACCCCCACCTCCTCAGTCATGTCTGGCTAGGAATAGTCTCCAGCTGAGCATTGGGATACAATGAGGCAGAGGTCTCTGGTATCCCCTTCCCTGTCATGGGTCACAGTTCTGCTAGCACCAGTGTCAGCTCTGGGCATTACTTAGTCATGTGCCTGGATTAACTGAAGGACACTTACTTATTTTTATGACCTAGCCAGAGTGCACGATTCTTCATGGAAGGCTCAACACTTTTCCACTGAAGGAAGGAAGAAAAACTCTGTGCTCCATTCAGAAGCTTGCCAGTTTTAAGTCAGCCCTGTGACCTTTTTTTTTACACCAGTTTTAGCTCCCAGAGTGAACTTACAATCTGCTATAGCCCTGCTGTGCTCCTGACACCAGAAACTGGAAGAGTTTGATTAATGTGAACGTCTCCACACCCTTCTGTGGTACCTGAGACTCAGAGAGTCTGAGCACTGTTTAAATAAAGCTTCCTGCATTCTTTTGTAACAAGCAAGGGTAAGACCAAGGTTTATAGGATTTGCATCCCAAGGTCATAGCCAGAAACAGGGGTTGAAAGCTGAACTGAGGTCTATACCTCAAAAGGCCACAAGAGACCATCAGAGACCACCAGATAACAACAGTCAACCCCATTCCCCCCCCACGAATTTTTGCAATATATTAGCACATGTATTAGGATTCCTGGAAATAGGCAGAATATTCATTCTTGTGATTTATAGAATGAATTTTTTTTGTTTAGTGTTCCTGTATGCTTGGAAGGAGATGTCCACCATGTGCCCAGAGCTGTAATAACCATTGTTGGCTTTCTAAGCTATCATTTGGTTTGGAGAGTTTTCTTGGTTACTATTTTCAGTAGCACTCCTACTGACATGTAAGGGCCCAAGGGTGGGTCTAGCAAACTGCTAGTCTGTAGAGGTAACCACAGAAGAGAAATGGTCTACTCTCATCTTCTGTCCCTCTGGACTGGTAAAAATGTTGTTCCAGCTTGTAGAGTAGGGCAGCTCTTAACTGTGATTTAATAACAAGATTATAGTGTGGAAACATCAACATCTTCACAGAATCACAGAATTAAGGTTGGAAGAGATGTCCAAGGTCATCAAGTCCAACCATCAACCTATCACCACCATGCCACTAAACCATGTTCCTAAGTACCACATCTAGATGTTTTCTGAAGCCCTCCAGGGATGGCGACTCCACTACTGTCTTGGGCAGCCTGGGCCAAGGCCTAACAACTCTTTCTGGGAAGAAATTTTTCCTAATATACAATCTAAACCTCTCCTGGTGCAACAGGAGGGCATTTCCTGTTGTCCTCCCACTGATAACCCTGCCTTAGAACTTGAGTGCACTTATCTATGTGTGGAGACAGGTTTCTTGTAGACAGGAAGATTACCTCTCTTAATATCAGTCCCATACCTTCAAAAGTCACATCAGTCCTTCAAATGGTATGCTTAATAATAATAATAATAACAATAATGACAACTGCAGCCAACAGCAATTGTATTTTAGCTATAGCTGATGCAGGTTTGGAAGCCTGAAGGGAAACTTGTCTATCACAAAAATGTATCAGACATTTGAAAACCAGAGGCAGCCTTCAAAGTACTTTCCACACTCTGGTGTCTACCTTTCTGCTCTTGCAGCTATCTCCTTCCCCTTCAGAAGCTCTGATTATCACTGCTGGTGTTATCAGGATCAATGGTCTCTTCTGCTCCAAACCCTTTCACATTCCTTCTGCAGCCCAAATCTGATTTCCATCGTTGCCGGTGTTTAATACAGATGTGATTAAATGATTACTTTTGTGCCAACAGAAACACCAAAGGGTCAGCAGCAGGGAAGAGAGAAAAAAATACTGAAGCCGGAGAACAACTTTGGATATAGATATATCTAGGCTTAAAATCCCTAAAGGGGCAAATGGGAGGGGACTGGGTTCCATGACCCTGAAGCCCCTTTCTGTCCTGGTTTCCAAGTACCAGCATGTAAGGGAGAGAGAGAAAGCAAGACAGGGGTGAGACATGCTTTGAAAATCCCCCTTGTTCTTAGAGGGGCCTGGAGTGTGTCTATGCATTGTTTAATGGTAATCTGTTTCTTATTATTGCAATCTGATGTCCAAGGACTCTATGTACTGACCTGGAGGAAAGCTGTGTGCAGCTGTGAGAATGATGTCAGTGTCCTGCTCTTCAATGGGCATGTTCTAGGAGTTGTCAAGAGCCAGACTCCAGGAGTCTGAGTTCACAGAATCACAGAATATCGTGAGTTGGAAGGGATCCACAAGGATCATCACATCCAACTCCTGTTTTTACACAGGATAACCCCAAAGTCACATCACGTGTGTAAGAGCATTGTTTGAATTCTAGAGCTTCTTGAATGCCATGAGAGTTGGTGCCATGAATGCATCCCTGGGGAGCCTGTTCCAATGTTTCGCCACTCTCTGGGTGAAGAAGTGAGGTCATTTGCAGTGAGGAACAACATGCCTCTGGCCAACACCCTCATTAAGCGTGCCAGACAGCCATCAGGAGATGGCAGCCATGCCCAGTTTTCCACACTACCAATAACCACCCCACTCCTTTTATCCTGTTTCCTCTGTTATCAAAGACCATATTTCACTCTGCTGCAGAGCTGCAGCTTTCACAGAGCAGGTGGCCTCCGCCTCTCAGCCCCCAAGGTGATAAAACACATGCCAGCTTTCATAAGACTTGATGCAGCCCAAGGGTCTGATGGCCAAGAGGTCAAAGTGGTGGCTGCATGCAGAGACACACACACACACACACAGAGGATGACCTTCAGTAAGGATGAAGGAGCAACTCCCAGCCCATGGGATTTGTTTCCTGTCATGAATTGTGGCTGTAGTCCTTAGGGTTCACGATGACAAGAGAACAGGCAGGTGGACACACTCGTGGGAAGCAATGGTCATAAGGATAAGGGATAAGGTACAAATGTAAGCAATACTCAAGAGCATATAAGCAGTAGTGAAATGTTCTCTATACACACAGTCTATGAAACAAGCAAAAAAAAAATCTTAGGTTGAAAAAAGTAATGCTACTGCAAAACAGTCATCCTCCAGAGAATTATTCTTGGCAGAGACACCTCCTGCATTGAGGCTGAATGAATTAATAATGCCAGTTGAAATAATACCTTGTAACAAATACCATGAATTGAGATTTGAGAAAGGAAAAAGTGTGGTTAAAAAGACTACCTAGAGCAGAAGAGCTGAATTCCTATAGCTACATCACATGGATTAGCTCAAGAGTCCACTCTGAACTGAATATGGTTTAGATTCAGAAGCAGCAAGCCAGGATGTGTTCTGAAGGCAGGTCGTGTTTCTGTGCATTTCTTTGTTGTATTTCTTCTCCTATTGTATAATGTCAGCAAGTGTCATGTCTCAACAAGTAACTCCAACTCCATGTTTTTCAGCATTTAAGCAAAAGCCAGTGTCTCAACTGGTTTTTTTAGAAAACTCTACTTTTTCTAGTAGCTCTTTCACTAGGAAGGACAATGGTGTTGTTCAGGTCAACACCAAAATTTGGCAGACAAAGATGCTTCTTCCATCTGTGCTTCTCATCTTGTGAAGTACATTGAGTCAGCACTTCTATGTCCACTTTGGTGGATGATGAGTCATGAGAGGCTTGCAATCAAGGAAAGAAGCTTTTACATCACTGACTTTTGGTAGAATTTCCAAAGTACCTGTTTCCTGGCCCTTTGTCTCCCTGGATCAGCTGCATTACACTGTTGACAGCTGCCAAGTTACAAATGAAAAGGATGAAGAGGGTTTGATAGGATGATGCCACGCTGTCTCTCCAGAAATCAGAAAGGATAGGTGACATGTCAGCCCTGTGCATCAACTCTTTACTTCCCTCATCCAGATACTACCAAAATCATAACAAAATCAGGTGCTCATTTGTAAGACCTTTAATTGTATAAATAGTATCCACCATATCAAACAAATATACAACACCATGCTTGCAAATTAATGCTTAGCAAAGTCTTGTTGCTGTTCCTGGTCGAAATTCCTCAAGCTAAGAGTGCCTCAGGAACACGAAGTTGTCAGAAGGTTGTGATGCACACAGTTGTGACCTCTTCTAGGAGGAGTAAGCACTGTGGGAGAAGGGCGCTCTGCTGTCTTCCTGTGGCCACCCTATCACCAGAGGAGGCGTTTTGAGGAGCAATGCAAGAACCTCCAGCCTTAGCCAGAAAGAAAAACAGGATGGAGCAGAGAACTTGCAGCCATCGTGAGGAAATGACAGAGCACAGCCAGAATGTGGGACACACTCAGCCTTGGCAAAGCATCAAGAGAGTAAGTAGACTGCAGAGAACAATCCTTCTGTAAGTTGGCTAGTGGGAAGGTTCTGGTGAGTAGGTGTGTACTATGAACCCATGTCTTCAACTTGATAAAGCCTGTGCCCCCAAGACCTGCTGGCTTCGGTTGAGCTACCAGGGCTGTCTAGGACTCATTTCAATACCCTCAGTGAAGCTTTCCACTAGCCGGTCGATTTTACAGTTAAGACATAGGTGATGGTTTTCAACTTACCACCCACATCCAGAAGGACAAATAAACTGTTTTACAGGGGAGGACACAGAGCAGCTCAGTGTAGTGCAGCTCTAAGAGCCAAGAGATGTGCTCCCCAAAACCCTCATGAAATGAAATGTGCAGATCAATGCGATGCAGATCAAAACAGCTTTGCAGGCTGTCTCCTCCTACCTGGACAAGATAAACCCAGAACTCCATTTAGTAGACTACCTGAGTTAGCTCTGCAGGCACCAAGGGAAGACAAATCGCTCTCTGGCTATGTCACTGAAGTCCTGGCTGTTCCCAGCTAGCAATGGTTGAGATGTTAGTCTGGGGATGATGTCTTAAGAAGATAGGCCTAACTCTCCTTGGATACGAAAAAGTAAGGGTAGTCTTATCACTAGACACAATGCTGGGAGGAAGGAAGATGTAAAGAGGGAAGAAGAGAAAGATCTGTGGTGAGAGAGTTGGAAATCTAAGTTGGAACAAGTGTTTGTGAAGTTTTCTGTTTGCTGATGACTTTCTCTTCAAAGTCCCAGAGTTTTGAAGGCATCTCGTAAATCATCTACTTCATACAGTGGCTGCAGGACAAAATATAAATGGAAGGTCAGTTGTTGAGTGAGCAAGAACCTATGAAGGTGGGGAAGGAAGAAGGAATGGCAGGAGGATGGATGAGAGGTGGAAGAAGGGAAAGGGAATAAGGAGAGGAGATATGAAGGAAGTTGAGGGAGAAAGGCATGAGAAACATGGAAGATGAAGACACAGGAATGAATTAAATAGCAGATGGTAGACATGATCAGCAAGAGAAGAGAGGAACTACAGCAAGGAAGAGAGGAAGAAGGTGAGGGGAAGAAGCACTGGTAGGAGAAGAATCAGTCCTTACCAGGAGGATTCGTCGAAGTTTCCTGGACAGATGGACAGAGTTTTCATGCAGTCCTTCCCAGGCTTTGAATGTCTTTTCCCTGTTCTCTACAAAGGTGTTCCAGCAGTAGAAGTAATCTGTGGAAGGCACAGGGGAGTTACAGAGTACTCAAGACTGCCCCAGAGAGAACACTCCTGGGATCACCAAATCATCTCATCCTGCCATCATCTCCTCTGGCTCTTTTTTCTAGCTTCCCCCACCCTCCTCGGTCTTCCTAACCCCAGAGAGCTTTCTGTCACCTCTTTCTCAAGCTGCACATCTCACCTTTGAAGGTCATGATGGCAATTTGGGCCCCTGCCCTGTGCAGGCGCCTCAGCCCCTCTGGCTCTGCCTTGCGGTCCTCACAGAAGTAGAGGCGAGCGGTGAAGATGCGAAGGGTCAGGTTGGGATAAGCACGTAGGAAGTCGGCCACGTGCCGGGCACAGTCATAACAAGGGCTCCAGGAGGTGAACCAGGTGATACGGTAGCAGAGGCCAGGGTCCAGGTTCCAGGCTGAGATGTAGCGTAGGAAGAGCACCTCCACATGACAGCCCATCTTCATGAAAGAGGGAGGAGAGGAGCCAGGTGTGAGGTGGAGTAGGGTGGAAGAGGGGTGAGGAGGGAGATGTGAGCCGGATGGGGTGTGAGGGGAGGAGACACAAGGTGAGGGGTAGGGTCCTGCGGTCAGTGTGCAGAGAAAGACAGCATAGAGATACATTGAACATCTATCTTCTGGAGAAAGGCTGAGAGACCTGGGGCTGGTTAGGCTGGAGAGGAGAAGATTGAGGGGGGATCTGATCAATGCTTACCAATACTTCATGGGTGGGTGTCAGGAGGATGAGGCCAAGCTTTTTTCAGTGGTGCCCAGCGACAGGACAAAAAGTCACAGGCACAAACTGGAACATAGCAAGTTCCATCTAAACATAAGGAGGAACCTCTTTCCTTTGAGGGTGGTGGAGCACTGGAACAGGCTGCCCAGGGAGGTGGTGGATCCTCCATCTCTGGAGACATTCCAAACCTGCCTGGATGCCATCCAGTGCACCCTGCTCTAGGTGACCCTGCACTGCCAGGGGGGTTGGAGTAGATGATCTCCAGAGGTCCCTTCCAACCCCTAACATTCTGTGACTCTGTGATAAGTGGAAGACCAGCTAGCAAAGGACAGTAAAAAATAGGGATGTAGACGACAAATGGGTGGGAGCTAAGCAGGAAAACAAGTGAACAGGTAAAGGAGTAGGGGCCATGGATGTCTTGCTGGTAACATACTTGGGGGATTGCATAAAGTACAGGTTTACCTGGAGGCTGCATCCCCCCAAGAATATCTACCAGTGCAGTGTCCATGCTGGTGGACATGTGGTGCCAGTGCTCACATTGCTGTTGCCAGCTCTCCTTTTCCTGCTGCCCCAGGCAAACTGGAGCTGCAGGCATCTCAACATGGATATAAAGCCAGGATGCTGAGGTGTTTCCCCGTACCTTATTGCGCAGGTATCCAAAGTCCAAGGAGCATGAGGTGGCACTGTCACGGCGCTTTACAACGTAGCAGAGGTAGGTTTCACGCCGGCCCTTAGCCCAGCGAAGATTCTTGAAGTTGTAAAGGAACAGTTTCCTCTTCATCAAGAGGCTACAGGAGAAGAGAAGAGAGAATTTACATTAGCTCCACCCTGGATCCAGCCATAGGACACGCCTTTGTTGAGGGCTCAGCATCAAAAATTCATAGATTCATAGAATGGTTTGGGTTGGCAGGGACCTTAAAGATCATCTAGCTCCAACCCCCCTGCCTTGGACAGGGATGCCACCTAGTAGACCAGGTTGCCCAGGACCACATCCAGCCTTGCCAGGAATGGGGCAGCCACAGCCTCTCTGGGCAACCTCTTCCAGTGCCTCCCTACCCTCTGGGTAAACAATTTCTTCCTAACATCCAATCTAAATCTTCCTTCAGTTTGAAGCCATTCCCTCTTGTTCTGTCACTTTCTATGCAGGTAAAGAGTCTCTCTCCCTGCCTTCTGTAGGCTCCCTTTAGGTATTGGAAGGCTGCTATGAGGTCCCCCTTGTCTTCTCCAGGCTAAACAAGCCCAACTCTCTCAGCCTGTCCTCACACAGGAGGTGATCCAGTCCTCAGATCATTTTCGTGGCCCTCCTCAGGACCTGCTCTAACAGGTCCACATCTTTCTTATGCTGAGGACCCCTGAACTGGATGCAGTACTCCATGTGGGGTCTCACAATGGCAGAGTAGAGGAGCAGAATCATCTCCCTTGACCTGCTGGTTGTGCCTCTCCTGATGCAGCCCTGGATATGGTTGCAAGTGCATATTGCTGGCTCATGTCCAGCTTTTCATCCACCATGACCACCAAGTGCTTCTCCCCAAGGCTGCTCTCAATGATTTCATCTCCTAGACTGTACTCATGCCTAGGATTGCCCTGACCCAAGTGCAGGACCTTACTCCTTGTTGAACCTTATACAGTTCTCAGGGGCCCACTTTTCAAGTTCATCCAAGTCCCTCCTTATGTCCCGGCCTCTCAGTACTAGAAGAATAATTTACATGCAGTGTCTTAGGGAAAGGATGCAGACGTGACTGTGGGGATGAAGCAGGTGACTTTGCAAGTGGAAACAGTAAGTGCCTTAGTAGTGATTAGTAGTGATTAGTCAAACAGCAACTGTGCCTGGGTCAAGTATGAAAATATCTGCAAATATCCAAAAGATGGACACCAATGAGGGAGAAGAATAAAGATATCTGAGAAGACCTAGAAATATGAGAAAGTCTGGAGCTCAGTCACCAAGAAATGTTATTTTTGCTGTATGAAACCCTGACAAGCCACTGGGACAAGGGATGGATCCAATTAGAGAAGACTGGAAAGTTTCTTCCCAGCATTGCTCAAAAGACTAGCACGGATGAAAGCATGCAGGGAGAGAGGCTTGAGTAAAATGCCATCCATAAGATATATAATGGTGTAGGAATGCTGACATATCCCCAGACACATGTACCATTCCCACAGTAGACAAACATTGAGCTTGGTGAGGGTTTGCTCCCCTGCCCAGAGATCCTACTGGGGAGAGACAGCAGGAGAACAGACAGGGTAAGGTAGCCATGAGCTGTATCTAACAGACTCACTGCCAACTGGAGGTACAAAAGCAGCTGAGAACAGCTGTGCTCACTGAGGTGAGATACTCACCTCCCCCACAGCAAAGCAAACCAGAAGTGAATGGGTTAAAAATAGTCATGTCATTTGTCATCTTTTCTCTCTGATACACTCATGTTCAGCAGCAAGATGGGGACAGGTTAAGTGACACCAAGCTGGGTTTTCAGGGGGAGGAGGGGAATGGTCTCGGGTGAAGTGTAGAAAAGGCAAATTTGAGGTTGTTAGAGTTTTAAATCTGATTCAAACCTGAGAGTCTAAACAGGGAAATGCTTCTCATACAGGCACCCTTTATCTGTTTACCAGTGTCACCAGAAAGCCTAAGCACTGAGGAGCACTTCATCTCCAGCTAACAGCGGCATCCTCTTGGCTCCTGCAGGAGCTTCTGTTCATGGTGCAACCTCAGGCACAGCCACTGCACCACAGGTACTCCTTCATATCCTCACAAACATCTCTCCTGCTTTTTGTCACCTAGTGCATGTGCTTTGCTCTCCTGGAGCACTACACAACATCTTCACAGAGACACTTTCACATGCTCACTTCTGCCACTCTTTCCACAGACATGCTTCTAAGAGAAGCAGAGCACATGGGACCTGCGTCATGTCTTCTGCTAGGAGAAAGTCCATAGATAAGACAAGGCTCTGCAGAGTCCTGCACACACTCAGAGGACAAAGCAGCCCTACCAAGCCTTTTATTCAGTCCAACAACAGTCTCAGGTAGTTCTTGGAGGTCTGCCCTATAAAACACTGCCACAGTCCTGCTCTGCTAGGCTTGCAGGTTGTGTCAGGAGTAGAGCACAAGCTGCTTCCCCTGCATTTCATCTCCCAGTTCCCTGGCAGTTCCAGTTGCTTGCGTGTTCCCCATACCCACTGCGTATTCCTCAGCATCAGTTTTGGTGTATTCCTCATGCTCAGAGGTGTCCCACTTCCCACCACCTTAGGTTGACCCTGTTTCTCTGACTTTGTACAATCACTTATCAACAATCTGTGCACATAACACACAGATATGTACATCTTCCCCCCAAAACTATCACCCATTGGTATCACCTCCAGCTTCACCCTCTTAGACGTGTGTTACTGCAGGGGTGTAGGGGAGACTCTCCCTTGTAACAGAGGTGAAAAATGTAATGGCTTGTTGAAGAACTGTAGAAACCAAGGGAAAAAAAAGGACAATTATATTGATGCTGCATCAAAACCCATGTGGAAAAATCTTCTAAATACATCAAAAACTGTAGGGGAAATGAGGCTTTCCCTTTTCTCTCTCTTTTTTTTTTTTTTTTGTAAAATTTGGGGAAAAAAATATTTGCTTTCAAACTATTTCTGATCCTTCTTCTAACTGACCCTTTTGTCACTTCTTCCCATTTTTCTCTATTGAGTGGCTTTGCAGCTGCATGTGAAAGAACAAGAAATAACTCCAAAACCCAGAAAAACCCCAAAATTGTGAAGACTTGGGCTATTTTTGCAGGATGAGAACAAGATGAAGACAATTCTGAATCACAGAAGACAATTGTTCAACTAGAAATCTTCATTAGCATCAGTTCCTGTTTTCCCTTCTCTCTGGAGTTCACCATTCCAGGTTTTTTGTTTGTTTATTGTTTGTTTAGGCTTTTTTGTGTTTTTTTTTTTCCTAGGGAGAGTTTCAGAAGGTGTCTAGTACAAGAAGAAGAAGAATGACTGAAGTGATGTTGCAGGGAGCAACAGAGCAGATGAGCAGTTAGGCCTTAACTGCTTGGGACATGTACAACTCTTGTACCTAGAGCTCAGCTCAAGGGAAAGCAGCAAGAACATAGGAGCTGTGAGACTTTATCCTCAAACAAGCATTCCTGTAGCCAAACATCAAATCAGACTGAAGGTGCCTGAGTCTGTGAGTGATACACACTTGTGGAGAGTGAGTAGTGATAAAGAGCAGAGTAATTGCAGTGCAAGCAGAAGAATCCAGTGCTGATCCAGCTGGTGGTTAAGAGCAGCAGAGACAAAACCAGAAATCTAGGGCAAGGGAAAGAACAGGTGGATAAGGAGAGGAGAGATGGCCGGGATTGAGGTGCTGAGAATGAATAGGTGGATAAGGAGAGAAGAGAGGGCAAGGATTGAGGTGCTGAAGGGGTAGATAGCATCTCAACATTCATCTGTCTGCTATTTTCTTTTGTTTCTAGAGAAGAAAGAGAATGAAAAGGAACAGAGAATAATCATGAGGAAGAGAAATGACAGAAAGGGAAAAGAGTACAGGGTGGCAGCCAGTCAAAGGGAAAAAATGACAGAGACACAGATGTGCAAGGTGCAAGAGCAGGACGGGATGGGTAGCTAGATCACTGAGTCAGATGGGGAAAGGGGACAGTGAGCATCAAAGGGAGACCAGGTTCATTCTAAGGAAGATTTCTCATGTGAGCAGGGTTTGGGGGCACTCATTTTACCTGTCCATGACTGCCAGGGTCTCTCTCAGGTGACAGGGTTGCAGGGAAGTTGTCTTGCAGGCTCCCTCTGCGCTGCCCTCTGACTTGATGTACAGAAATGGGAACTGTCCCCTGCGTCCCCTCCCCATTCACCACTATCTAGCCCCTTCTGGGGTGTGGTTAAGGGAGGAGTTAGAAAGGTCTCTCTCCGGAGCTGCAGGAGGTGAAGAGCAAAGGGTTGAGATGCAAAGGGGCACCAGTTCTGAAAGATGCTCTGCACCCATTGGCTACAAAGAGCAAAGGGTTGAGATGCAAAGGGGCATCACTTCTGAAAGATGCTCGGCACCCATTGGTCACCTCCCCCTGCTGCACTCCCCATTGGGCCCCCTCTCATCTGCAAAATTGTTCTGAATTAATGTCAATAAGGTAATGAGGCAGGAAGCATTGTCTAGTGGTTAGAGGGGGCCTGGGAGCTTGTGTACCACTAACGTGAACTTGAGCAAAACCACAGTATCCCCCTGGGCCTCAGGTCACCCAACTGTGCAGTGAAAATGGTGACCCTGCCCTGCCCCACTGCACAGGGAGCTCTATGCAGCACCCCACTGAAGGAGCTGAGGGAATACCAAACTCCTGGCAGGCTTTTCCTCCTCCTCCATATCTCCCTGAAAGGCCTGGCAGCTGCTTAGCTGCATGAGGCAACAGCGAAGCCAAAGAGAATAGCGAGACAGACACAGTTTTGGAAAGAGCTCAGGGTGCATGATGGAGAGCATCTGGTCCCACTTCAGCACTTCAGCATGGCCATGGGTGCCTGATCTGCATCAACACACCAGGAGTGGTAGCAAAGCTGCTTTGCAAAGCTATACACTAAGGACCAGTGGGGAATGACCCAGGGCTTGAAGGTGCTGGTCCAAGTGGCACCAGTGCTGCTGTCTGCTGGTGGCAGAGTGGCTACTAGGACCTTCTTTCTGATGGCTGTGCCCCATGGGCATAGGGCTGTAGGCTGCCACACCTGGGCTCCCTCAGGGTGCACATGCTTCACTTGGCCAGCACCTCTCTCAGCACGTCCTTGCAGTACCTGCCCCAGCACCTTCAAACAGGGCTGAAGGACAGCCAAGGGAGGGGGCAGCAGCTTTGTCTGGGCAGGGTCCAGAGGAGGCAGCTGGGGAATAGTCTTCTCTGTCTCTTCCTCAAGCCTTGAGGAACAAGGCTTTTGTTTACTTCATTCTAGGGTAGCTCTTCTTTTTTTCTCTGCTTCATTTACTTTTACTGGCTTTCAGCATGCTAGGACTATGTGAAACTACTATATGCAAAATCATGAAAAGGAGAGATGGGTTGCCAGAACAGAGGAGATGACTCTCTAGCCCAGCATTTTTGAGACTACTTGTGTTTGAGAGTGGCTGGCTTGGCATACTTTAGGAAAAGGGGAAGCATTCCTGGAAAGCCCAGGGCTAGTCTGTCCTGATCCTTGGGGAAAGGTATGCGTAGGACACACACTCAAGGAATCCATATTTTGGCAGTTGTACTGGTCTCAAGACCTGTGGCAATTATCCTGTTTAAGGATCTCGCTCCTAGTGTTTGACCAGAGCTAGAAAAGCCTTGTGCATCCCTGTCCTACCTAACAAGTAAAAAGGGACACTCCTGCTAATGACTGCCTTTACCATAGCAGCACCTTGTGACAAATCTCCTGGGTCAGACTGAGTTGTTTTGTCACCCTTTCATACCACTATTTTTCTTTTAATAATGCAAGGAGAATCCTTGATACATAGAACATTAGGGGAAAAAAATAGAAAAGGAAATCTGCTTCTCAGAGATCACAACTGTTTCTATGTTTCATCAGATGAATGAAGGTAGCTTCAGCTTTATTCTTGTCCTGGCTCCTAATTTCATAGAATCATAGAATCATAGAATGGCTCAGGTTGGAAGGGACCTTAAAGATAATTTAGTTCCACCCCCCCCGCCACAGGCAGGGATGCCAATCATTAGACCAGGTCGCCCAGGGCCACATCCAGCCTGGCCTTGAACGCTGCCAAGGATGGGGCATCCACAACCTCTCTGGGCAACCTGTTCCAGTGCCTCACCACCCTCCTGGTAAAGAAATTCCTCTGAATCTCCAACCTAAATTTCCCCTCTTGCAGCTTATAACCATTTTCCCTTGTCTTGTCACAGTTTGAGAACCTAAAAAGTCTCTCCCCTTCTATCCTATAATCCCCCTTCCATAGCCAAAAGCTTGCAGAAAATTTGACTTAACATTTTCTGCTCTGAAAAGAGTCAAGAAATATCTTCATGGCTGGCCTGGTCTTCACCACACATGATATTTATGTGTAATTATTTTCTCAAGGGTTTAACACATCAAGACTCACAAAACTTTTAACTAGGTCCTTTCTCGGGTCCTGCCTGTCTGTTGAATTCATTCATCCATGTTTAAGACATCAGCTTTTTCCTTTAAATGTTGAGAGCTCATTTACAAAAAAAAAAAAAAAAAAAGAAAGACAGAAGAACTCTCTCTGTGTCACTCTTGGGCAGGGCTGTCAAGTCTAAATACAGGCTTTCCAATGCCCTTCACTTAGGCTGGTAACTTCCTTCACACTGTAGGTGTGGATGGACAAAGTCAGTGCCAGCACTTCCCTGCCTTTTGCTCTAACCCACAGAACAGAAACCTGTTGGTGTGGATGTGTTTTTGGGGTCTCATAGGAAGTCTAGGGTGACATCTTTAGAGAGAGCCTCAGCTCCTACACAGTTGTGCCTAAAGCAGGAGCTGCAGTCTCTTGCCAGGGCAAGATCTTGCTCATTACCAGATGTCAACTCTGCTCTGGTTAAAAAAAAAATTAGTTTGGAAAACCATGGAAAGGTTGCTGATGCCTGATCTGGCTGCCAGTCCAGCTTCCTCCCTGGCTGTAAATTGCCAGATATTTAACACATGGTAGGGGTCTTCTGGCTGCTAGCTACCAGGCACATGGAGAAATGCTGACCACTCTGGTTTTCTTTCCTTTCTGCTCAATGCAAATTTCTTTGGATAAGGCACTGGGGGTGGGAAAGAAAAACAATTGTACTGAAGCTTACTCCATCTCTGTTTGTGGTCAAAGCCTGAGTCAGGTAAAGGCTAGTGGGGAAGGCTAGGAAAGGTCCCTGTTGGGATGGACTAGATGATCTTTCCCTTCCAACCCCTAACATTCTGTGATTCTGTGCTGGTGCGTTGGGAGTGTTATCTAGCAAAGGACACTACTCCAGCTTATAAGGATCACAGATGAATGTCCTAGCATCAGGCTTGAAGTGAGAAAAGCAAATACCAGCAGCATAAGGGTGGAAGAGGACCATTACTGCTACTAAAGGTTCAGAAAACAAATTGCTACAAAATCAGAGAGGAAAGCTATGGTGAATAGTTCACTATGATTACCTAGCCTAAAAGCAGAATAAAAGTTGCTTGTTTAGTCAACAGGAAGCCATATGTTGGCATGCATTGATATAAATACATATTTATTTATTTTTTCCATTCACCCTTTGCTCAGAAATCACATTTTGAAACAAGCACTAAGATCACCAGTTGGTTGGTTCTTACACTGAAGCTGAGAAATGCAGACACCTGCTTCCCCTGGCCTCAAGAGAAAACCTCAAGCAGAATAACTTTCTCTGTTCAGCAAGTGCTGCTGCACCAGGGACACTGATTTGCACAGAGCCCTTAAGCAGAGGCACGGTAGAGTTCTTTGCAGCTAGACACAAACAAAGAGAGAAACTGATGTGGTGCTTAGGGACATGGTTTAGTGGCATGGTGGTGATAGGTTGATGGTTGGACTTGATGATCTTGGAGGTCTCTTCCAACCTTGATTCTGAAAAAAATCATTCTTTCTATAGATTATTAATCATGCACCAAATATCTATTGGCTTTTGAGGGAAAATTAATGTGTAGAGGAAAACACCAGCAGTCTGTTACTGCAGAGTTGTACTGAAAGGAACTGAGCTAGCTATAGGTTTTGTTCTGAATTTCTGAAGCCATACGGCATTACATAACATGCTTCCCTGGAGCAACCCTGGATTTTACAATAGAGAGCAGAAAGATGGTTTGAAAGCTCTCCTCAGTGAGTACAGAAGCAGATGATAGGTAGAAAACTGGTCCAACGCTTCTTCTAGCAGCCCATGAACTTAAACCAAAGAACTGAAAAGTAAGCTTGAGTACCAACTGCTCAACCTGCAGATGAGATACTGGGAAATACACTGCACAAACACAAGAACAGTTCAACTGTGCTTAAGAAGCCAGTTTGTAAGCAAGGACAAGAGGCAATGGCTGTAAGCTGAAGCATAGGAGATTCTGCGTGAATACACGTAGAAATGTTTTCCCAGTTCAGGTGCCAGAGCGCTGGCACAGACTGCCCAGAGAGGCTGGGGAGTCTCCTTCTATGGAGGTGTCCAAAACCCGTCTGGACGTGCTTCTGTGTGACCTGGTCTAGGGAATCCTGCTGTGGCAGGAGGGTTGGACTAGATGATCTTTCAAGGTCCCTTCTAACTCCTAACATTCTGTGATTCTGTGATTCTGTGAACCTTTGCTGTTTCTCCATTACTTCACTCCATGTAATATATCACTACTGTGCATCCTAGCATCTGTGCCCAGGATTCCTCAGACTGCTCAGAAAAGCACAGAGCAAACATGAGTGGCAAGGACAGATTTGCTTATACTAGAGAACAAACACCTATTGGTGCAGGTTCAGGTGTCCAAATGAGCTTTTCTTTTTTAAGCACATATAATGTAATATACTTATTTAGTACAAGCATATATTAAGCATAAGCATATATGAAAGTGTTTGTTTCCTACAAACGCTCTACTTTATCTTCTCTGTTCATTCCCCAAATTCCATCACAATATTTTGAATGACAAACCAAATAAAGAGGTAACCTCAGGCACCTCTCCCATCACTTCAGTCCTGGGTTTAAAGTTCCCCACTTAGCTGCAGAGGCAGCTTGCTGTCTAGGACATAAGACAAAGGACCTTTGAGTCCCTAGAGCTGCCAACTCATCTTGTGCTGCAGCTGTGAATGCCATGCCTGGGCAGAAGGTTTCAGCAGTTTCATGACAAAGCATTGCCTGTGGAACATGCAGCACCATGGTGATACAGGAAAGCTGTGAGGACATGGATGAGATCTGCCTGGTGTGGACATCACTAGGAGGGGGAGGTCTGATAGGGGGATTGTGAACACAAATCAAAGCCACTGTAGGTTGAGAGTCACTGAGGCTACATCAAAGTGAGGTGAAAGCAGGGATCCCAGGTCATGAAGAGGAAGTGGGAAGGAGACAAAGGTAGGGGTTCAGGATGTGTGGGAGTGCCACCGGGAGGGTGGGGTTATGGAACCTGGACCCCTATGCTGACTACTGCTGCATGCTGCAGGATTGTAGATCATAGAATCATAGAATGGCTCAGGTTGGAAGGGACCTTAAAGATCATCTAGTTCCAACCCCTCTTCCATGGGCATGCACTAGATCAGGTTATCCAGGGCCACATCCAACCTGGCCTTAAACACTGCCAGGGATGGGGCCTCCACAACCTCTCTGGGCAACCTGTTCCTGTGCCTCACCACCCTTTGGGTAAAGAACCTAGATAATGCCACTGATGCAGAACTGAGGGCATCTGGCTTCTGGGTGAGCACTAAGTTTATACCTTATTATGCATTTTACTGGTAATTTGGCTTTCCAGGCTTGCACTGCAAAACCCCTACCTGGAGACTTGAGTCAGCTGTCTATTTTTGTTTCACTGCGAGCTTGTCTTGGTTCTGGAGGAGGAGACAAACTAGGGTGAAACTCTAGAATTGAGTATACATTTTTCAACCACAGCTCTCAATGAGAGTACCTCTCATTCCTGCCTCGCAGCTTTCTGCTAGACCAGCCTGGGGCTCCTAGAAGAGGTTAAAGGCTATTAAACCTGCCTCTAGGAACCCGCAATTTTTTCTCTCCCCACCTGCATTAATTCCACCCCACCATGTGTCTAGGCAAGAAGCAGTTCCACCCCTTGCTGCCTGTGACTGACACTTGATGGGACTACCAGCAGGAAGGGAAAAAGGTTCTGAGTTTGTTGAGTTTGAGACCTAATGAATGGCTTCCCCAGTATGAATGCAAGTAAGAAATGTGACTAGAGTCCAAGTACTTGCACTAGATGTCTTCAAGTGTTTTCTCTAGCTGGCAGTGACATGGTTGGTGGCTTATCTCATTTACACTAAGAAAAACACAGATTCTGAGATCAAAGCAGAATGCACCCTCCCCATGATGACAGCTGGGGGTGGGGTGAGATGCTTGCACCTTGCTGCTTCCCACAGCAGTGTAAGCAGCTCCAGGCTCCAGCATGCCCTGCTCATCTGACTTGGCTGCTGATTCCATGCAGCACAGACCTGGAGGACATGCTCTTTTTGCAGTGGGAGCTGCAGGCTGTGTTCCATTCTCATACAGCTCAATCCCCCTGGTCTGGACGTCCCAGACCTTGCTCCCAATAGCATCTTCCCCCCCCCCCTTAACGAAAGTCACTGGCTCCATATCTCTGCAATCATCGGCTAGTCACGGGAAGAAATACTGTTTTTCACCTCAGTTTTTCACAATGAGACACCTTCTAGCTGTGGTTATGCTTTCACAGACCAAAGCTGCCTGTTATTAGCTCTTGGTTGTGCTATTGCTGCAGCTTTTGCTCCCCAGTGCAAAAAGAGCTTGCACCTGAGGCCTGGATGTTAAATCCTGATTTTAATTTCCCTCTTGGCTTTGGAAAAGTCCTCTGCTGGAGAGGCTAGGATGGAAGTGCTTGGGAGCTCACTGAAGAGCAGCATAAAATCAGAGAATATACTGAGTTGGAAGGGACCCACAAGGGTCATTGAGTCCAATTCCTGTCTATGCACAGGACAACCCCAAAGTCACACCGTGTGGCTAAGAGCATTGTTCAAATGCTTCTGGAATTCCAGGAGAGTTGGTGCCATGACTGCATCCTTAGGGAGCCTGTTCCAATGCTCCACCACTCTCTGGGTGAAGAACCTTGTCCTAATATCTCACCTGAACCTCCCCTGGCACAGCTTCATGCTGTGTTGCATGTTCCTTGGCTTGCAGTCATGTGTCAGGTCCCCTTTGTGCCAGAAGGACAGAGAACTTCTGGAGAAGGAAAAGGGCTACAAACATGAAGAGGGGACTTGAACACCTCTCTTCTGGGGAAAGGCTGAGAGACCTGGGACTGGTTAGCCTGGAGAAGAGAAGACTGAGGGGAGATCTCAGTGCTTACCAATACTTCATGGGTGGGTGTCAGGAGAATGGGGCCAGGCTTTGTTCAGTGATGCCCAGTGACAGGACAAGAGGTCACAGGCACAAACTGGAACACAGCAAGTTCCATCTAAACATAAGGAGGAACTTCTTTCCTTTGAGGGTGGTGGAGCACTGGAACAGGCTGCCCAGGGAGGTGGTGGATCCTCCATCTCTGGAGACATTCCAAACCTGCCTGGATGCCATCCAGTGCACCCTGCTCTAGGTGACCCTGCTCTGTCAGGGGGGTTGGAGTAGATGATCTCCAGAGGTCCCTTTCAGCCCCTAACATTCTGTGATTCTGTGTTATGCTCTGCTCCCAAGATGGGTGAAATGTTCCAGCAGAGGGACACTGTAAAGGTCATGAGCTTATGAATCAAAGCAGGTGTATGTTATAGAAACATCTACAGTCACTTGGGCTGAGGCTGTTTTCAGTATAACAGTTCAAGACAGGGACACCACCGTGTCAGCCAGGAAGGAGCAATGATTCTGGGGGATGGTGTTGTGCAATAACCTGCTTTGTGTGTTTTAGTCTTGAAGAACTACAGGATGCTGTCAGAGGGAGTTTGATGCATGATTTGGGCCATGGCCACTTTTGTTCTAGAAATACCATCTAAAGGCAGACTTGACTGCTTGCACACAAAGACACTGCCCAGGGTTCCTCATGCTCTGGGTGCTCCATCTTTGTGGCCAAAATACAATGTACAATCAGTGCCAGATGAATCTACACGAGAGTCAGAAAATCCATGAAACTTTTCCTAGTTCTTTTGACCTAGATGTGTCATTTTTAATGTGATTTTTCAGTTATTCCCCTTACTGAGTTAAATGGCTCTAGCAAACAAATTCTTCTTTGCTTATGAGATGATTTCTCATAGCCCTCATGATTTTACATAGAGAAGGTAATTCTCCACTAGCAAGTCATGGCACATGCACAGTGAAAAGATCTGTTCTCAGCACAAATTTCATGGGCTGGGAGGATTTAAACCTTTGCTCAGCAGCTATCAACTGTCAGGAAAATCTAGCACAGCTTTCCATGGAAATAAATGCAGAAGATAATTTTCTGTATCTCTAGAAAAAATAATGACCTCCCAGGAAGACCTGTGATACATGAGTGAAGGGAGGGCGGTAGCAGAGGACTGGGCTAGTAGGGAGTAAAAAGGTCCAAATGACAGACAGATCTGGGGGCTGGAGTCAAGTCTGCCCACAAATTTGAAGGAAATACAGCCAGAGACAAATAAACCCAAACACGAGAGTTGCCAAGAATAACAGGAAATAAATTTTCTTTTAATATTTTTGTTTGCATTATATGGACTCTAGCATTAAAAGTGTTTTGCTAGAGAGGAGCCCATCTTCCTGTCCCTGCTGAAAGCATGCAACAGAAAGGCTTCTAACCATTCTCCAAACTGTATGAATGTTAAATTTATACTGTACAGTAGCTATGTTATACAGTTATATACCTAGATCAGCTTACATTCAATTCTAAATATAGAGAGGAGACTTGGCCTAGTCCAGTTTCCAAGAGCTCCCTCTAACATCTCATCTCCAGCCTAACTTCCTCCACACAGGCAAATTCCACAGTCATCCTAGCATGAAAGTCAGTGGTTGCCAGTGGCTTGAGTGTCTTTGAGATCAAGCTCTCAGTGCCCTCCTCTCCACAGAAAGGTGCATACTCTCAGTACAGAGGAGTCCCTCCTCCACCCCTAGTCTCATGAGCCTTGAGTACTGAAGTGGAATATCATCCTTTGTGTAGGGGTGTGATGCCTCGACTGACATACTTGATTAACAGAGAGAGATTTTAACCCATCTGTGGCCAGTTTTGACCTTACATGGAACAAACCTGTGCCTGCTCAGGGTGTCATACCCTACAGAGCAGATGTAACAAGCTTCTTGCTGTACACAGCAGAAATCCAAGCTCTTACCTTAATTGTTTTTCTCTTTTTTTTTTTTGGAGATGTTTGCCTCTGTGCAGCAAACTCTCCCCTGTACTGTGTGACTCTGGATCTGTGCAGCTCCTGCAAGGCTGAATGGGATCAGTTCATCAGCAGAGTGTATTATATAATGGGGGTGAATTATGAGCCTTCTCCAGCAAACAGGCTTTCTGTTAGTTTGGAATGATGCTTAAAGATCCTAGAGACAGAGTCTTGCTGATCTTCTGCTGCAGTGAGATAAACTGCTCAGCTCTAGTGCCCTGCAGAATAATGTCACTGAGTCACATCCAGTGATTAATACATTTCAGATAGCTCTTCCCCTCCCTACCCTACCCAGTCTCACTATGAAATCTGCCCATATACCTGGAAATGTTCTCCATATATCTGGAAGAAAAGTTCTTGAGCAGACCACAGACATCCAGTAATACCACAGGGAATTCTTTTCCCCAGGCTGGCCTGCCTCTCTAAGAACTTACAGTTTACCTCCCTACCAGCACCTGGCTCTGTGCAGGTCAACACAACCAGAGAACCTGCAGGAAAACCCAGGGATGCCAGATGACAATTCTTCTCCCATATCCCATTCCAATTTTTGACTCCTTTCTGCTTTCTGTGGGAGCTCCCAGATCAGGAGGTAGGAACTCAAATGGAGATATTGAAAGCAGGCTCAGCATCTGGAGAGTGTGGAGGTAGCTAGACAAAGACAAGTCACCAGGGCAAGCTAATTCATTGCAAGTTCCCAGTGCTATGAGGACACACAGGTTCTTAGTGGGTTTTTTTAGGCTTAGGAGTGAAGGCAGCCATATTTGGAACTTGCCTGGAATGGGCATCAAGATTGCTTCTTTGGGAAGGTAGGGCCAAAATGAGGGAGAGGAGAAGAAGGAGAGGAAGAGGCAGCACTCCATTCCAACATAATCTTCTTGAGAAAAATATAATGCCATACTAAATCCAGAATTCTTCTTTTTCGTAGCAGTTGTGTGTGAGGGAGGCAATGGGCTTGAGACAAAGAACTTCCCAGAGGTAGTTATAAATGATCTGCTGTTGCCATGCAGAGACAATGAGGTTTGCCTTGGTTTAAGGATGTTTTATCTTCCAGTTCTGCCACTTCTCTGAGGCCAGCAGACACAGGAGGAGGCTATGCTGTCACACAGCAAATCCTGTGACTTGGGAGGACCAGAGAGACTCAGGCTGTCTAACCAAATCCGAAATCATACTGATCCCATGAAAGAAACCTAGGCCAGGATTCCTAGGGCATAAAGGTTTGCACTCCTCCACATGAGACACAGCTTAGGGTATCTGTACCGTAGGAGACGACTAGATACTGCCCACATGTCTGTCTCTGCAGGGGCAAAACAAGAGAAGATGCAGCACATTTATAAGGACCTCTGGGAAATGAGCAGTTCATGGCCTGGCAGAGCTTGAGAGAAAAGAGGGGACCATCCCACATCCTCAGCAACAGATGTACAAGATGACAACATCCACCATGAGAGGAGACTGTGTACTGCAACACCTGAAGAAGAGGATGTTGGGGAAGACAGAGAAGCAAGGAAATGGTGGGGAAATCACAAATGAAAAGGACTTGTCTTGGGTTGTAGGTAGTAGATGATGATTTCTCTTCTCTCCCTTTTTTTTCCCTTATACTGTTGGTAGCTCACAGAGCATCAGGCCTCCTGCGCTGCTGCTCTAGGAGTGGTCTGCAAGGGAGATGAGCAGGTTGCCCAGACCGGCGGAGACGTCGAGAAGGAAGGCCAGCCAGCTGACGACAGATCTCATCTGAAGACAGAAAAGACACACACACAGATGAGAGATCTTCAAAGCTTCCTTCAAATTCTTCACCATCAGAAGAGTTAGAGGTACATCCATCTACAGAAACTGTTGGAACTGCTGAATCCTCATATACGTGAGGTAGGTGAACAAGTCCCTAGGCTTTTATTGATTTCCTTCCGGCTTTATTCCTGTGCAATACATATTAAAATCACTCATATTTTGCTGCAGCAAAGACTGCATAAGAAATTGAGACTGGATCCTGTTTCTGTTCATGAATAGAAATACTGAGAGTTACTCTTTAACCTCAAAGGAATGCAACTTTGAGTAAGGGTGTGTCTGGGGCTACTAGAGCGTGATGAAGATCGAGGAAGGCAGAGCTCATACTTCTTGGTAATACAGTACCTACCTCCCAGAGTTTTTTGTGGCACCTGCACAGATGCAAGGCTACATTGCATTAGAGCTGCCTCAAATCAAGTCCAGGGAAACCACTACATATGGATTAGGGCTGGGTAATTAGGTAGCTTGGAGACTCTATCAGATAGCTGCAGCTAGTCTTCTAAGATAGTTTGTGCTGTCACTCACCTTGCATGACCTCATTCTCCTTGCAGATGATGCGAGAGCACACCTCTTTGTTTATGATGTACATGCGACGCACGCTGAGGGGATCACCAGAAACATGCCAAGAACAGAAGCAAAAGGCACAGGGACCCAAAGAAACAAAAATAAAAGGGATACAGGCAATAAACATGGATATTCACTGATGAGGCAAATCTTTTAATTTTTTAGGATTAGTTAATCTGGAATAAGGCTGTTGTCAACAGGAAAGTAGTCTTTGCCTAGACTTCTTAAGATGGCCAAATATTTTAAATACAAATAACAATATAGGGCACGTTACAGCTCCTTACTGCTGCTCTGATTCAATTAATCACTCTAAAAGGACACTCTGAGGATAGGATTCATCTCACCAAGTGGTTTCCTGAGGCAACTTCTAGACTTCAAGGAAACAATTGCTGAACAGGATATGCCAGTTGTTTTTTTTTTTCTTAGGGACTGGTGGTTTCTTACCTTGTGACACAGAGGTAGCTGATACACTGCTTTACTGGTTTGTGAACAGAGTACAGGCGTGTGCAAGGGAACTTCTCTTCACGGCAATCTGGGAACACACAAACACAGAGATGCAATCCAGCATCATTGGCAGGTACATTCATTCTGGCATATACACAACTTCACTAGGTACTGTCCTTCAGGCTTCTAGCGAAGGCCCTTAGCCTCTATTTTCCACTCTCTCATGAGAGATGGACATGGTTTAGAGAAGAGGCAGGCATTTCTGATCCCACTGCCTCATCAGAGAAAAGTAAAGGAAATTTGAGTGAAATGCAAAACAAGCTTACTGGGAATCCTCAATACAGAAGGCATATGCTGTAAAGAGGACAGATATATAAACAAAATGTGAATGGTAGTCACATGTTTAAGACATGTTTCCAACAGATTTGCAACCTCATACTTTGGGACACAAATCTAGTTCCTTTGTCTTCTGGACAATGAGCCCCAGAGTCCAGCACAGAGCCACAAAGATGACTAAGGAGGTGGAACATCTTCCTTACGAGGAAATGCTGAGGGAGCTGGGTCTCTTTAGCTTGGAGAAGAGGAGACTAAGGGGTGACCTCATCTATGCTTTTAAATATGTGAAGGGCGAGTGTCAGGAGGATGGGGTCAGGCTCTTCTCAGTGAAGCCCAGTGACAAGACAAGGGGCAATGGTTGTAAGCTGAAGCATAGGAGATTCTGTGTCAACATACATAGAAATGTTTTCCCAGTTCAGGTGCCAGAGCACTGGAGCAGAGAGGCTGGGGAGTCTGCTTCTGTGGACATATTCAAAACCCGTCTGGACGTGCTTCTGTGTGACCTGGTCTAGGGAATCCTGCTGCGGCAGGGGGGTTGGACTAGATGATCTTTTGAGGTCCCCTCCAACTCCTAACATTCTGTGATTCTGTGTGATTCTGCAACTATGATGGGGTTTCTTGCATTGCCTCCTGAAATGCCAGGTCTTTGCCACTGACAGACTATTGACCCAGTGTATCTGCTTTGGTGATCTGCCAACACCTGCCTGGAGAGGTAACAGGGTGGGTTAAGTCTGGGAGGGGGTGCAAGCAGCAAAACTAAACATACCTGATGAAGCTGTTGTAGTTTCACTATCAGACTGAACTGGAAGACAGAGTGTAGCAAAATTAGTGTGATTTACTAGGATTGGTTTCTAGACATCAGCTTACTCAAAACACATAAGTGGAAACCTCTTTAAAGAGCCCTCCACCATAACTTCTAATGTAGAAAAAAATTTCATTGTCACTGAAAAGAAACCATAAGGGAAGGGACAAATGCAGTATTAATCCAGTGCCAGCTAGCCAGTCAGCAATGCTAAAAATCTGTCCAAGCTTTACCATAAAGCATTATCATTTCTCTTCCAAATTACACTGTAAGGGCATCTTGACTTATGATTCAGCAGGTTGGGTGAATGTATTTATTTGCTGTGACTGCTATCCATCTAGGCAAGAAGAAAAGGAGACTGTGACTACCTCTTACTGAGGAACAGTGGCTCCTTCAAGAAATAGCATCCCCAAAATATAGCATCCCCTAAAAAAATAGACCACTATATTTTTCATGTCTGGGTCAAAAGGAGGTTGGTTTGTTGTTCCCTCTGATAAAGCAACCCATCTGTAGCACTGTAAACCAGTACCTTTTGCTATTTTACCCAGTCACAATCTGGAAAGGAACTCGGAAGACTGGCTGCCAGGGACAAGTTTTCATCAATAGTTATAGAGGGCTTCTACAGAGGACTTCAACTTCTTTTCACGTGCCATAGTGTCAGCCAGGAGAACAGACAAAATACATGTGTATAGACAGAAGGAGTATTTTGAGCATCAGAGTTGCAGTTAGGGGCAGTCAGGGAAGGTAGGATTCTGGGTGTGCACGGGACTGAGCAAGAACAGAGGTGGTTCACAACATTTGGCTGTGTGTTGAGAATGAACTCACCAGGACTAGGAAGCGCAGGTGGTGTGGCAGCTGCAGCTGGAAAAAGAGAAGATGCTCTGAAAGATCTTAATTAGAGCTTTCAGCCTCTTTCCCCCTCCCACAGTTCTGCTAATGTGTCAGCACTCCTGACCAGGAGCCCTGCCAGCCTGGCTAGTGGGTCTATCTACGTATTGTGAGTGTAACATGTATTGTACATGAATAAAGCCAGAAGGAAACTAATAAAAGTCTAAGGACTGGTTCACTTGCCTCATGTACGTGAGGATTCAGCAGTTCCAACAATGTAGCAACCTAGTGGGTGGCACCCCTGCCTATAGCAGGGGCATTGGAACTAGGTGATCTTTAAGATCCTTTCCAACCCAAGCCGTTCTATGATTCTGTGATCCAACATCTGGTTAATAGGCAACACCGATTATAATAATCTGACTACCTGACTTTTCAGGGTAACTGTAAGTTTTCCCTGCTGCTCATCTTCCAAGTATTCTCCATCCACCCTATCTTCTGTGTACATTTTGCTGCCCCCCCAGTGACATAACCACAGGCATGACAGGAAAAACACTACTGAAAGAACAATATTTCCACCTCTTCACCCCACTATTCTTCAGAATTTGCTTTATTACTGTCTTTTGGATTTCTGCCACCTCTGTCTCCTGAGCACTCAAGCATGGCCACTAGCTGTCAGCAGACACGTAAGCAAACTGTGTCCCAATGCTGCCCTGTTAAGTGGGAAACCTGACTGTTTTCTCTCGTTTAGTCTCTTCCTTCCTGTAACCTTCTCTGGAAGCCCAGGCTGCATGAGCTTCAGATTTCATGGCTTCCTGCAGTGCAAATAGCTTTAGTGAGCCCTGGTACACTAGGTGAGAATGGTGTTTCCTTGGAGAACAGGCCATTATGCCACCCTAAATTCATCTCCCTGCATAGATCACAAAAAGGACTCCCAGACAGCCATAAATGCTGCAAGAATACTGCTAGATGTCAAAAGTGGGGAAGAGGAGTTTCTGTGCATAATGGATAATTTCTGGGTCTACAGAGGCAGGAGTAAAGGTGAAAACAGGAAAAGCAGCCTGAAGTTGCCAAGAGATAGGCGCTTACCAGGGGTGCCAATAAGAGAATCAGTACTAGATTCACCTGTAAAAGAGAGAATGTCCTTGAGAAAGCTTGTCTTTACTTTGTAGTCCCTTACCTAGGTAGCCATAGTTAGCTTGAATTACCTTTGCTGCCATGGTAGGCTCATGAGACAGTGGAATCCAATCCAGTAAATAAATAATAATAAATAAACACAGAACCCACATCCCACCTGTACCCATATTCCGCTCCCCTTTTTTTTTTTTTTCCAGTGACTGGCCTGGGGCTGTATTTCTTAGAGCACATGTTGCATCAACCCTTCCTGGTTGATGAAGTCTGGATTCATATACTGACTTCTCAGATATGGCCACTGTGGGCATCCTGACGAGAAAGAAAGATGAAGGTGCTTAGGGCTCCTGCAGCAGCAGGATGGAGAGCTGAGGTACCCACTGCAGAGGAGGAAGAAGCCAGCTCCTGAACATAGCCTTGACTGAAGAAATTCAACAGCAGATGAGTTTTTTCCAAAGGCAACTGATGGCAAAGCTGGTGTAAGAGTGATGGAGGGAAAATGTGTGAAGGAAATGGTGGACACGTTTTGAGCTGGTTTCTGAATGATTTTGAAGGAAGCCCTGGGTATTACACTTGGCAGGATCATAGCTGGGAGATGTCTGATGGCTTAGCCAGGGGCTTCAGTGTGAAGAAAAGGTAGGTTCTGGTGGTTCTTCTAGGTGCTGAAACGTGATGCAAACATATGTTCATTTTATCTTATTGTATCACAGAAATGGAAAAAAGTCCAGAGGGATAAAGCAGTTGACACTCAATACCCTCTCAGTGGCCTCACTGCTAAAGCATCAAGCCACTCGTGCACCCTTTTTCTTGGGATTTTCCTGAGCAGCAGCAGCGTTTCTCAAGTATCTCATGGCCGGAGAGTTATCACCTCTTGTGGATCTCCCACACCCCTTGACTGAACATAACTTCATGCCCTTCAGCTAAGTGTTCAGGACACCGACACTACTGAATTATTTGTAAAGAACACGCAATATTTAGCAGGCTGTCTCTGAGGGCTTGTTGAGTCTTCACTGAAAAGCAAGCTCATAATGTTAGAGGCAAGGAAACAAAGAAGAGCATTTGCAATTAAACAGGCTGTAACTACACAGGACAACTGAGCACTCTTAAGCACATAATGTGCTTGTAGTACTTACCAGCTGCGCTTTCCAGCTCTTGCCCGTTGACCACCCATGGAAACCAGTCTGCAAGAGAAGAGAGTGAAGAAAGGATAGAAGGAAGGATTTCTCTAGTCTGCAGGCATTGTGAATTTTTTAAAGAGGTGCTTATCTGTTCAGGAGTCACCACTGCCCTCTGCTGAAGAGAGAGAGGCTCTCCTCTCTGCCCCAGGCTCCACTGTTGGCAGGGTTTGTTCCTTAAAGATGTATGGATACAACGGGTCCTGATCCTATCTTTTCTGCTTCCTCCAGGGTCAAAGGCTAGGCACAGGGACAAGATAGTAAATCCCTCCAGAGCTGCTACCAGACTTTGCATTTCTGAAACCTCATTTGAGGCATTAACAAACATTGCCTCCCTGCTCTGGAGGTTGGTCAAAATCCCTACTTCTATTTTCTGAAGGAGGAAACTGAGTAATGGAAATTATTTGCTTGGGGTCATAGATTGAGTCATTGGTACAGTAAGACGCAGATTGCAGGCCTTGTAGCTCATTAGGTATATAATTATCTGGTCCATCATTCTGCATGGCTCTGGAGCAAAGAGCAGCTCTTTCTCCTCTCAGCCCTTGGGCATGCTGGAGAGGGAGAGCGATGAAGACCTGACTGTGCATGCTGTGTGGAAGAGAAGAAATTGAAACTCAGCTAGTGTGTTCATTTCTCCAAATATAAAGAATGAGAGAGTTGCTTCCCTCAGCAGGCAGGAATAGGAAAATATGTCCTGCTTAGCCACAGAGGAGGGAAAATGTTTGCGTAACTGATGTGGGATGAAGGAAGGAGTTGGCAGGAAAAAGCCCAGTGATCTGGGGCGCTGCAGGGATGTGTGCAAGAACAGCCCAAACCCCAATACACCCTGCTGCTTCTACAGTAACTTCTTTCTTCTGAGGGTGGTGGAGCACTGGCCCAGGCTGCCCAGGAAGGGAGTGGAGTCTCAGTCTCTGGAGACTTTCCAAACCCACTTGGACACTGTCCTGCACAACCTG
Source organism: Galbula dea (assembly GCA_013399015.1). Taxonomy (NCBI): domain Eukaryota; kingdom Metazoa; phylum Chordata; class Aves; order Piciformes; family Galbulidae; genus Galbula; species Galbula dea. The sequence goes on from VWZX01007183.1 coordinate 74,487, forward strand.
CCCTAGGTGACCCTGCTCTACAGGGAGGGTTGAACTACATGATCTCCAGAGATCCCTTCCAACCTCTAACATTCCGTGACTGTGGCCTTTAGCCTTCTGTTTTTAACTGGAGCACTGCATGGGTAAAAACAATCAAGTCTGGAGGTTTTGGCTTCATTCTTCCTCATTCCAAGTGCAGTTACTTCCAGGCTGCAGGAGTCTTGGGACCTCTAGATAATCCTAACATTGAAAAGTCAGGTCTTCCTAGCTCTTTTTTTCCTCCCTAGGAGATAACTAGAAAACTAGTCAAACTCTACAACAACAGGACACAGGTGAACTGAGACCTCTGTGGATGAGTACAGGAGACAAAAGAGCTGACTTTCTTATCTGATTTTCCATCACTTCAATTTATATTTGCCATCCCAAATTATATGCTTTATAAATGATTGGACTTTATTATCCATGTTGCAGTAAATTAATCCTTGAGGTCTAAAACTGAACCTGTAGCTCACCCAAACCCGATAGAGACAATGATAGACCAGCTGGTGACTCCTGTTCTTTTCCACATTAAAACAACAACAACAAAACAACCTAGAAATGCTAAAGCAAAATACACAAGAGTAAGAATTATTCTTTTCAGGCCTCCTTCACACATCATAAAAAACACAGCCTTTTTTTGTCCTCCCTCTAAATTTGTAGGCCACCTACAAGGTCATCTCTTGAATGCCTTACCTCCCTGCTTCACATTCACATATGTGGCATCCTCTGCTGTACACTTTTTCAGGAAAAAATGCTATTGGGAGCAGAATCAGGCTCCAGTTTCCAGGAAGGTCTGAGGAGAGTAACTGGAATAACCTGCCTGGAATGGGATAGGTGTAGGCTTTTCTGGGCAAAGCTTTTTCCATTCACTGGAATTAATCTTTTGCTATCTGTTCTGAGTCTTCTGACTATAATGTCAGATGCTTTCCTCTTGTTTTGTTTTTTTGGGGGAAATTTGTGTGTGTGTGTGTGTGTGGTGCTGGTTTTTTTGGTTGGTTGAATGTTAATAAATTTGATCCCACACGAATTTTTGCCAAAGTGACTCCAAGCATGCAAAGACATGGAACAACAAAAGCAGAGAGTGGTTTGAACTGTGGAGGTTAGGTTTCTCAAAACATCTATACAAAGTCTATAAAAGCTCCTGGCAGCCTTAGTGGCCTGGAATGGGGCCATTCCAGCAGGAACCACTGGGGACTTGAGCAAATGTTTCCCAACTGTGACAAAACAAGTTTTGTGTAGCGCTGGGAGATGCTCTGCAGATCATGCAAACACAGGTGGTAGAGCAGTCTCTGGTAAGCACAAGCACAGCTAACCCTCTTTCTCAGCTGTAGACCGGGCTGGTTTGCTTACCCAAACATTCCTGCAGTGGAGGCTGTGGACCTGTTTCTTGTGACTCCCATTACTTACTGAAGAGCCCAGTTCCCAGTCCTCAGTTCCTATTTTTTAGCTTACAACCCTATATCCACCATGCGTTTCATCTTTGGTCCTTCCCCCTTCACTGTTCATCTACTTGTCCTCGTCCTTCTCTTTTGGTCATTGCACATTAGCCTGCTTAGGAAATGCTATGGGACAAGAATGGAAAAAACCCCCACCCCCTGGGGTAAGGACTCACCGGCTGGGGACAAGGAGAGTGCTAAGAGACACAACAGTATAAGGGCTCCAGAGGTCTTCATCCCTGGGGAGTGGAGGACAGGAATCAGAGGAAAGCTACGGCAGGAACAGGGATACCCTCCCCTATAGCACAAAACCTCTTTGGTTGCTGCCTTCATTTCTCACGAGCATTTGGTGTTCTCAGTCTCCCACCCATCTGTTTCCCTCTTAACCTGGCCAGTTTTCCAGTTGTCACTGAAACTTTTGGACTGAACAAACAACTCCACCTGCTTTCTTTCTCTTTCCGCCTCTTTTCTCCAGTCTCTATCTCTTTTCCCTTTCAGGTGGCTAAGTTCCCTCCACATACACACCCAGCATGCAAAGAAAAGTTTCCCCTTGTCATCTCCCTCTGTTCTCTTCTCCTTTTAAATTACCATGAGGAGCACTGAGAGAACAGATAGGGTCCCCATCACTTACTGCAGCCCTCGGTCTCCACTCCCTTCAGCAGCAGACGCCTGTCTTTCCCCTTCCACACTCTCCCCTGCCGTGGCTATTGGGTAAATCACATGCAGCCACACCCAGAACATGTTCTACTTTTCGTTGTCTTCAAAATATGATTTTGGGGAGGGAAAAAAAAAAAAAGAGAAAGAAAGAAAGAAAGAAAAAAAAGGAGAAGCCAGAGAGATGGTGGGATGTGGTATCATCATGCATTTGGAATGAGGGGGGGAGCAAGAAGCAGCAGCCCACACCCTCATTCCAGAGTTTATTATCCTCCAAAGGGAGTCCGCTCCTCCCATTCCCCCAGGATGGCCCAGCACCAGCAAGGGATTCTTGTGTCTCCGTTATGCATCTGCGTCCCGTTTTGTTTTGCCTCTTCTCGTTCTCACACAGCTAACATCTAGCCTTGTTCCTCCATGCAGTGGCTGCCTCTTTCCACCCCAGTCCTTTGATCCTCTCCTCTCATCCTTCTCTTTCCTGTCTCTTGCCCAGGGACATGCTGCAGAGCTCTGTTTGCTCGCTGCCGTGCAGTGCCTGTGTCGTGCCTCTTCTCCTTTTCACACCGCTAACATCTAGCCTTGCTCCCCTACCCAGTGGCTGCTTCTTCCCACTCCAGTCCTTTGATCCTCTCAGCCTCCTGCCTCTTTCCCACAGACGTTCTGCAGAGCCCTGCTTGCTCGGCACGTCGCCGGGCTGGACTCTGGCCTGCCGCCGGTGTTCCCCTGGCCTGTCACGCCCCAGACACAGGGCCCACCCTGCTAGCCACTCTCTTCTGACCGTCATGGCTGCCGGGGTTCTCTCCGGGCTGGCAAGGATGAAGGCCACAGCGTGGCCTGTCCTGCTCCAGGAGCCGGCAACAGAGGACAGGCAGGAGCCAGAGTGTTGGGAGGAGGGGAAATCGGCGCCGCACTGGCCTCTGGCAGATGGCGGCCTGGCAGCAACAGTGATGACATCATGTCACTGCCCCGCGCCAGGGTGGGATGGAGATGGGGCTCCTCCAGGAGCTTCTGTGAGGGGAGGACGGGGAACAAGCACTGGGGCACAGTGAACAGTGACCATTTTGCAATGCTGTTGTGGTTCTGGCCAGTCTAAGAAAGGTAGGAAGTAGGGAAAACGTGGGGGAAAAAAAAAGTTGGAAAGTTGGAAAATGGGGGAGACATAAACTGAGAAAGGAAGAAGAATGAGATCTGAGCCTCACTGCCATCCTTCAGACTCCCCTGTGCTCCAAGCATGCTGCCTTGTATGAGGGAGGGAGGAGCAAGCCCGTGAATCTCACTGAACAGCTGCTCTCCCCTAACCCTTCCTCCAGCAGCCCCTGGATACTCCATCTCCTGTTGCCTTCTCAGAGACTTCCTTTTGCTGCTTCTGGAATTACTACTCTGGGGCTAAGGAAGCACTGGCTGAATGGTGCCCCTTGGATGAGCTTCAAGGCACAATCCACCCTGAAGCTGAGGAGAAAGCCAGGAAAACTCCCAGGCTCCCTCCCTCATACAGCAATGAAATACAGAATCCTTGCTTCCTGCATAGCAAGTTCCACCTAAAAATGAGAAGGAACTTCTTTCCTTTGAGGGTGGTGGAGCACTGAAACAGGCTGCCCAGGGAGGTGGTGGAGTCTCCATCTCTGGACACATTCCAAACCCACCTGGATGTGATGCTGTGCACCCTGCTCTAGGTGACCCTGCTCTGTCAGGGGGGTTGGACTAGTTGATCTCCAGAGGTCCCTTTCAGCCCCTAACATTCTAGGATTCTGGGGAAAGGTACCCCCCCTAAGGCTTATCCTGGTAGCTAGGTAACCCTCATTTTTTCTCAACAAATTACAGGCTATGAAAAAACTGTATAACACCTTGTACACAGTTACTAAGGAAATCCTCACTATGTCCTTGCTGCCAGAGACCTAGCAGAGTGATGTCACTGCAGCCACCACTTCTTACCTAGCAGTGGCTGAGCACCGGTGGTGGCAGTGCTCAAGAGAAAAGACAGAACAACTGCTCCTTCTTATTTTTGGTCCTCCCACGACTTGTGGGGGGTGGGAAGTGCCAGCGGTGGGCAGTACCAGAAGAGGGATAGAGAGGGGATGGGGAAAGCTAGGCATTTCCCTGCTGACCAAGGCAGCCCTCTGGAGCCAGGAATTCTGTGTACACCACTGATGTCCCAAATCTGGGTTCTTTACCCGGTGTGCAAAATCCAGTGGACACACAGAGTCGAGATATTTGGTTTATTGCAGTTCTCTGCAGGAAAGGATGCTAGGGGATAACTCCCCAAACTACCACAGCTCTTGAGAAACAATCCAGGTCTGATATGACAGCATAGAAAGGTAAAAGGCTGGTTAGTCTTTCTCACATCTCACTTTACACCAGAGATTTAACACTCTCTTATCTCCAGGTGTCTGCTATCTTTGTTTGAGGCTGGTTTAATGTTTCGTCCCCTGGGCTCAGGTGAAACCTGAAATTGTTGTAACTGTTAACTCTTTTATTTCCACAACAATGTGGATAAGGGTTGTTCCTCTGCTCTGGTTGTTCCTTATCTCTTTGTAAAGCTCTGCTGTCATTTCCACATCCCTCCTCAGTCTTGTGGGCATTCACTCTTGTTTTGATTTCTTTAACCTTTCATCGCCACTGTTCTCATCTTCAGGCACCGACTAAAACTCAGTCCATAGAGATGCTGCAAAGGTGATGAATCAACTAAACAAAAGCGATGGAAGCTAGAACCCCACCCCAGTTTAAGGAATCCTCTCGGCTCCTCGGTCCACTTAGCAGAATGTTTGTGCTACACCTCTCCACACCTCTAGGTTTGTATTTTGGTTTTCTCTGTGCCTCTGTGTTGCCATTCAAGGAGTAACTGGGTGACTAAAATACCTCGAAAACCTTGTGCGTCTTTCGCTGATGCCGAATGTTTCACTCTAGCAATGTCTTGATATACCACCACCTTACAGAGAGCACAGGATTCACCTCTAGTCCTGGGCAAGGTTTCTTCTGAATAGCTTTGAAACTTTAATGTTTTATTTTTTTTTTCAGCCGGGAAGGCTGTGTCCTTTCCGAGCTGCTGACTTGTGCTACCAGCAAGCCTCCGCTTGGACAGCCCGGTGCGGATGGGAGGGATGCTCCTGGCGATGGAATCGCTGTCTGGAAAGCTGTTCAGTATTTTACATACCAGACAAACGCCAGTGAAGAGACTTGGAGGTCTTCTGCTGCTCTTGCTGGCTGTGGCCACCGGAGGGAGCTGCAGCACACTGCCAGCCCCATTTTGACTCTTGCAGTCCAAGCACGTTCTTCAAGGGAGGTGGCTCTGGCTCTTGTATGAAGGCTCTCCTCAGCTCCCCTGTCTGTCAGTTACAGAATCCTAGAATGTTAGGGGCTGAAAGGGACCTCTGGAGATCAACTAGTCCAACCCCCCTGACAGAGCAGGGTCACCTAGAGCAGGGTGCACAGGATCACATCCAGGTGGGTTTGGAATGTCTCCAGAGATGGAGGATCCACCACCTCCCTGGGCAGCCTGTCCAGGGCTCCACCACCCTCAAAGGAAAGAAGTTCCTCCTTATGTTTAGATGGAACTTGCTATGTTCCAGTTGTGCCTTTGACCTCTTGTCCTGTCACTGGGCATCACTGAACAAAGCCTGGCCCCATCCTCCTGGCACCCACCCATGAAGTATTGGTAAGCATTGATCAGATCCCCACCTCAGGCTTCTCTTCCCCAGGCTAACCAGCCCCAGGTCTCTCAGCCTTTCCCCAGAAGAGAGGTGTTCAAGTCCCCTCATCATGTTTGTAGCCCTTTTCTGTACCCTCTCCAGAAGTTCCCAGTCCTTGAACAGGGGAGCCCAGAACTGGAGTGCTACTCCAGCTGTGGCCTCACTAAGGCAGAATAGAGGGGGAGGATCCACAACGGTTTGTTTTGCTTTTTGGAACAGAAAAGAATGTAGTTATTGTTTCCCCAGCTCCAGTCCTGAGAGATTGACAAATATGGTTGGACAGCCTTCAGAGATGGGCGTGAGGAATAATTAACATCATAGAATGGTTTGGATTGCAAGGGACTTTCAAGATCACCTAGTTCCAACACCCCAGCCATGGGCAGGGGCACTATCCACTATGCTTCTGCACCTTCCTTTCTTATTCATCTTGCTGTCTTCTGCTTTGCATGCAGCTGTCCTCCCACAGCAGGGGGTATCTTGTGGACATCTACAGCACATGGATCAATGTGAAGCACTCTTCCCTCTAAAAAGTCAGGCAGCAGTGCCACAATATGGTGTGAAGGAGAACTGTGCCACAGCCTACAGCATAGGTGACTCATAAAGGAAATATTTCCACATATATATTCCCTTAAGCTGTGCTGACCTTGTCCCTAGGTGTTGACCTAAGATCAGAAGTAGTAACAGTGATTCAGCAAAAAGTGTGGTCTGTAGTTAAAGGCTGCAAAGGCCAGGCTCCTGCAGGAGAGAAACTAGACAGAGCAGAGGTCAGCTTCTCACAAGAAAGAAGGTAGATAGCCTGGGAGAGAGAGTGGGAGTCAGTTAGCAGGAGCTTTGCAGCTGCACACAAAGGCCTTGACACCCTACACAGTCTTAGCGTGCTGTCCTCCCCAGAGCTCACAGTGCCAGTCTTATCATATTTACATGTCTTTGTAGTGCACTGTTTTTATCACATTTATAGTTGTTGTTTCTATCTATTAAGTGTTCCTTGTTAATTGGTCAGTATCCTTTGTGTATGAAAGTGTCACTTGCTAATTCGTCAGTATACTTTGTGTATGAAGGTGTTAGTTACTAATTGGTCAGTGCCCTTTCTGTGTGAAGGTAATTGGTCATTATCCTCTCTGTGTGAGAGTATAAATGCTAGCTTCTGGAACAAGAAAGTTGATTTTGATTGCCATCAGCAACCAGGGTCCTCATACGCCACAAAAAAGTACTTTTCCTTCCAAATTGCTACTGATTCTATTACATTACCAGGGATGATACAGTGATGGTAGTGTGGTATTTTGAATAAGACACAAAATCAGCCTTCCTGGGAATGAAGATATCCTGGTGCATCTCACCCCAGAGATTATTGCATCTCAGCAGGCAGGTAAGTAATCCTGGAGCATACTAGTTGTAAAGGTGTTGGAGAGGCATTTAAATGCCTGCTGATTTCTTTCCCTTTCTCTGTGTCCCTGAGCTTCACAGATTCTTAAAGTATCTGGGCATTAGGTTACATCTGAGTGGCGAGAAATTAATGGACTGCTGTTAAGGTGTTTGGCTATATCATGTCAATAATGCAGCATTCCTCATCTTGTGAACTGGAGCTGAAATGACTTTTCTTGGGACCCTCACTGCTGATTCACACCTGAGGTCTCACACAATGCTACAGTTGTTCCACTAGTGTTGTTGAGGTCGTCAGTGGGAAGGGACATTAGGTCAAGTCCTGATCCATCCCCAGTTTTGGGAGGTTTGCATCTGACTTTGTACCCAACCTATTGTAGAAGTGCCAATGCTGCAAACTTCAGGAGCCCAGACATGATCTGGCTCTTCTTGACAGGTGGTCATGCTTTCTTTTGTCCCACCTACAAGATAAGGAACTCTTCACCCCTTCATTTCCAGATCAACAAGGCAGTGTTAGAAGGAAGGCAGTCTTAGAGTAACAAAATACTTTAAGGGATTCCATGAAGAATTAAGCAGTAGAAGAGGCAGTCAGTGAGCTCTTCTTGTTCAAAAAACAGCTAGATGTGGTACTTAGGTACATGGTGGTGACAGGCTGATGGTTGGGCTTGATGATCCTAGAGGTCTTTTTCAACCTTAAGGATTCTGTGATTCTTTGCTGTCTGTTTAGTGATTTGGCCATGTGCTTAGGCTTCTCAGGGCCAAGAAGGTGGCTACAGGGAGAAGTCATTAGGACTTTCCTTCTTCCCTCACTGTGGTTCAGGTTTTCCTTCTCTGCTCTTTCTGTAGTTCTTACTATCACAAGGATCCTTCCTTTCGGGTCCTTGTTATCATCTCAGGGCCAGCCCTTCCTGGCTGGTTCACATGTGCCTCAGCACTCTCCTTTCTCCAAGCAGCTGAGCTCAAATGAGGCTTCTCTCAGGGCCCTTTTTCCAAAACCACTCTCAGGTGGGAGACAGGTAACATTTTAAGTTTAACAAATATAGAAATCCCTCCTGTAAGCCCAGTTATGTGTCTCCATATACGTTTTGGACCACATTGAAACATCACCTTTAATTCAACAGACACAAGTTTTCCATACATGGCTGCAGCCACAAGTTAAACAGAAGTAAAGACATGATGGATTTTCTCTCCCTTTCTTTCATCTCTTCTGGACCCTACAAAGCCTGGAGCAAAGTCAACAGAATGAATCCATCCATGGCAGTGTGGTAATTGTGCATTAGGACAGTAACCAGAGGTGGCTAAATACGTCACTGCTAGTGAGGTAGGTGTACAGGTGTGTGCATAGAGATGATGTTTCACGTGCATACAGAGAGAGTGAGAGAAGAAATAGCAGAGAAGAGAGAGAAAGAAGAGAGGGAAGGAAGAGAGAAGAGAGGATAAGAGAGAAAAGAGAGAAGATAATGCTATTTTATTCTATTAAAAATATGATACTCTAAGTTTTTAAACATAATGAGGGAAGGGGGCAAAAAATATCAACTTTAAAAGCAGTTTGCTTTAAATTCTGGAAAATTTAGAAAAAGATTTGTTGTCAAGGCCATTTTTTTTTAAACTGACTGCATCCAAAATATGTAAACTGTTGAACTCCTCCTCAGTGTCAGCATTGACACCATTTACCCTGCTTTTAAAATGATGTAAGAAAAGAGAAGAGCAATTGCACTGAGTAGAAGAAATGTAAATTTATTTTTCATCTGAGCACACAAATTGATAGGACATGATTTAGTGGCATGGTGGTGGTAGGCTGATGGTTGGACTTCATGATCTTAGAGGTCTCTTCCAACCTTAATCATTCTGTGATTCTGTGAGTTTAGATTATGGGGAAAATGAGAAAGCACAAAATTTCAGGTTTTTATCCCTCCATTTCCTATACCTTTGCAGGGACTGTAATTTATGTTTTATTCTACAGTTGACATAAGAGGAATCTGAACAAAGAAAGATTTAGGGCATGACTGCAACTATGTTGCTACAAATCATTGTCTCCTGTAGGACTTCAACTAGCTCACTTGAATTTTCTTCTGACCTTCCCCATGTAAAGTCACTATTCTGACTCAATGGCAGACTGGAACCAAGACTGTTAATGAAATATGTCCTATTGTTATTTATACACATTTAAAGCTCCCCTCAGGTTTAAGGAGATGAAAATAGCACCAAAAGGAAGCTATTTTCCATGCACATAAACACCACCTTTACCAGACACCTGCAAAAGGGCAGCAAGACTGTTAGCCTAAAAAAACCCCCTAAACTTGATGTTATTCTAATAATTTCTTGCCTCTGTCCATCAACACAGCTGCCCTGATAAGTGTGTCTATATGACCAGAAGACCTAGTAGTCACCCATTAGTTCCTAATTTGTAATTGTTCTTCAAATTTTTACACACTGGAATTCCATTTGCATGCAGCTGTAGAGGATAAGTGCATTCAAATCAAAGCACACTGAGGTTGCCTGGTAAAACATCTAAATGATATTTCATCTTATCAACCTATTTAGCAAAGCTCCTTTGGTTAGTGATTGTATCCTCCTTGAGCTCTCTTGCCATGTCTGCCCTCTCTCTGCTTTCGTTCTTGGGGGGTTTACTAATGTTTGGTTTTTCCTGAATCTAGTCTTTTTCTCATCTTGTTGATTTCTGTGGTTTTTTTCTTCAAGTTTATTCTTCTGTACATGTCTTTATTTTTATTCTTTTTTTCCCCTTTTTTCTTTTCTCTTTTTTCCTTTTCTCTTTTTTATTTTCTTTTTTTCCATTCTCTTCTTTATTTTTTCTTTTATTTTTTTTCATTTCTTTTTTCCTTTTTTTTGGTGTTTTTTTCCTTCCTTCCTTCCTTCCTCTCTTTTTCTTCTTTTTCTTTCTTTCCTTTTTCCCCTCCAGTGCTTTCTCTCCCACTTTGTTTCTCTGTACAAGCTTTTCTGACTCTGCCTTTTTCTCGTCTCTCTGGTTTCCTTGCAGTCACCTTCACTGGAATGTTGGCACAGCCAATTTCTCTTGGAAAACAGAGGCCAAAAAACCAAATGAAAACAAAACAAAACAAAAATAACTAGAAGCAGACGGGAGGTTTCAGTTCTAGAAGGGTCTGAATTCTGGGAAGCTTTTCTTACTTCTCAAGCAAGGGAAGAGGTAGGTGCACTCCTTGGCCACCCCCAGCCTGCCCAGGGACCAAGGCATTCCCCTCTCCTAGCGCGAGGACCTCCTCGGCTGGGAGTGATGGATTGCACTGCAGTGAGGGCTGGGAGCACTGCGGGGAGAGAGGGGGGAGGGCTGGGGAAGGGAGGGACGTCAGGACAGGAAGGATGTAGTGGGGCTGAGGAGAGGAGAGGAGGGGCGAGTGGGGAATGGGGAAGGGGAGGGTATGTCTGAGGGGGCTGGAGGTTCCGAGCGGTCTGAGGAGCCCAGGGCTGAGCACAAGGCTGGTAGGGGCCAGCTTCATGTGTATACAGAGGGAGGGAGAGCAGAAATAGCAGTTAAAATAAAATAAAATCAAATAAAGAGAGGAGGCAGGCAGGGCAAACCGCAAAGCAATGGGGAAAGGGAGGAGGGAGAGAGAAAGTAAGGCTTAGGTTGTACAGCAAGGACAGAAGAACATAGCTCTTGCAATCTGAATGGCTTTGGAACAGCAGTGGCAGAGATCTAGGAACACTCAAAAGGTCAAAGGAGGCATACAGCAAACAGTATTGAAATGTGCTTTCGTTGCACTCTGAAGGCTGATAACCTCTGGACAGTAGCGAGGTACCCGTGTGTCACTGAAGCTACTGGTGATCGTGAGTGAGGGTGTTGGCAGTGTCTGGCTGCAGCAGCTTTATTGCCTTGTGGATTTTGGCAAGGGGGCTTTGTGTCCTTCTGCCTGGCCACTGTGAGGAATGCAGATGACCTCCTCCCCACTGCACCAATTACAAGTGCTGAGACATCACTTGTCCATTTTTTTTTTTTTTTGCTTTCATGCTTTTCTTTTTCCTTTTTCTCCATCTTCCTTATTCATTACCCAGATTTTTCTCCACTTCTCCTTTTCCATCCAGCCTCCTCCCCACATTATTAACACCTTTCTCTCAATCCACCTTCCAGCATTATCTACCAACCTCCCTTCTTCTCCCTCACCCCTTTTGTGGACCTCCTCCTGCCTACCCCTAGCCTTACTTCCCCAATGGCTAAAGGGGGATGTCAGCACAGCCGGGGCCCAGGGCAGGCAGAGCAGTGGGGAAGGGTCTCAGGGGGTGCAGGAGGTGAACAGGAGGGATGGTACTGGCAGCCATGCAATCAGCCTGTAGGAGGCTATCCCACCCTGGTAACTTATCAGAGACACCTCCTCCCCCCCCACCATGCAGCATGGCTCCTCTCACTCCCCCCTTTCTCCCCCCACTCACACTGCACCAGCTGCAGTTTCCAGCTACACTGACCTAGTTCTGGCCTCCCTGCAAGGCACCTCCATTCCCCTCCTCCCTTAGCACCTGGCAGCACGAGGAGGGAAAAGGGGAAGGTTCCTCTCTCACTTCAAGGAGCCCTGCAAGGAGAGAGCCGACCTTCAGCTGCAGGTGCCTGCCCCTTAATCTCCTCCATGGGTTTGGGGCAGGCAGTTGGGAGCTGGGTGTATAACCATGCTGGCTGGTGGTGGGAGAAAGCATCAGTTAGATGAAGAAACCACTCCCCACGAGTGAGAGGTCTTAAAAACCAGACTCTCTGCAACATCCTTTCATCAGCTCTGGGCACAGAATTGCTGGACAGAGTTGCTGGAGACGAGGAAAACACTAAGGCGACTGGAAGAAACCCAGGGGCATTTAACCTGCAGCTCTTTAGCTCACAGGGCAGATGTTTATCAATCTTAATGCAGTTAAGTGCCTGCAAGGTATAGCCACCCCGTGGTTGCATCAGATCGTTCCCAACAGGCACCAAAATCCTAAGTCATCACTGCAACAGCATTCATCAAAAGACAAAGGAGAAAGAGACAGGAAAGGACAGAAAAGGAGTCAAAAAGAGGGAAAGAAACAGGAAACAAAAGCAGGCAGGCAGAAAAGAGAAAGGCACTTTCTCAAGATGGGGAAGGAAAAATTATGTAGAGTGAGACCAACAGAAGGAGCCAGGCAGTCAAAAAGGAGAGGCAGAATGGCGATGCAGAGTGAAGAGAGCGTTTTCCTTCCAAATTACTGTTTTCATCAAAAGCACGTTTTTCCTTTTGTCCAGCTCTTTGGTATTGTTCCCTGTTTCCCTTGCAGCATAACTGCCACTTAGCCAGGAGAAACGCACTCCTGTCTTCTGGAACTGGGAGCTGCTGGTTATACACTAGCCTTTGAAGCCTACCAGCTGCTATTCATCCATCCCTTTGTTTCTGTTTGTAACTCTGCCTGCCCGAGCTTCTTTGTATCTCTCAGTTCTCAAACTGTGCCCAGAATAAGGATAGCAGAAGCCTCTGACCTTCTCCAAAGCTACCTATTCAATGAGATGTATGCTCTCCTCCCTAACAGCCCTAATCGGTTGCTGCCTGGCAGGAAAAGTCCTGCAGTGCCCCTGCCTGCCCCTTCCTGAGCCTTTGCAGTCCTCATTTCAAATGCTGGGAACAAGAGGGTTCCCACTTCCATTCCAGCACCTGCGCAGACCTCTCTGCTTTTATTTTTATCCTGGTATTTATATTAAAAATAATTATTTTCCCCCCAGCAGCCTTGTTTGCTCCTTTCCAACTGGCCAGCGCAGGACTCAGCCAGTCGTGTCCTCCCCCTGCCAATGCCTTGGGCATTGCCCACACCTCCACGCCAGGATCGCTCTCCTTTCCGAGGAAGGCGTGCAGGCCTCCTTGAACCCACCTCAAAAACCAGCACCCCCTCCGTCTCCTCTCCCCCCGCCATGGGGCAGTCTCCAAAGCCTGCCAGTGCGGTGGTGGGGCAGGATGGTGGCATGGGGCAGCCATACTGGCTGCAGACACCTTGCTGCTGCAGCTTCTGGTTCCAGCAGCAGGGCTGAGGGACACGGCCAAGAGGCATCGAGACTGCAGTGCCCCACCTTGCCTTGCCTTGCCTTGCCTTGCATTCCCTTGCCCGCTGGTCTGCAGCCACGCAGCCATGCACAAGCAAGGGTTTGCATGCATGCCCCAAAGCCCGATGTGGGACCATGCTGTTACCAAGCCCCTCAGCCCTGTGCAGGGCTGCCCATTACCATGCCCCTCAGCCCAGTGTGGGGCTGCCTGTTACCATGCCCCTGAGTTGGGTGCAGGGCTGCCTATTAACACCCTGCCCAGGTGGGTGGGTTGCTAGGGGCAGGAGAAACCCCCACATGGGGGCAGCAGATGGGCAGTGGCTGGTTCAGTGTTGAGGGAGCACTTGGAGCAGGGCAGTTTATGCAGTGTTCCGGAGAAGGGCCGAAACAGTGACTGATCCATGCCAGCCTCCAGGAGATGATCCTAGAGCAGGTGGCTGACAAGCTCAGAGACATGCATGGCACTGGGTCTGAAATACTTTCAGGGTTGAGTCAGTGAAACCTGTAAGTTCCTTCAGAATCCCTTAGATGGGAGGCCCATTGCATTGGCAGTGATTTCTGGTCTCTGCTCTCTCAGGGTAGTTGATTCCCAACAGGAATCAGTGTAACAGTCCAAACCAATTAAAAACTGAGTTTGCATTAAATGAGAGATGATGTTGCACCATTTTGCATAGTCCTTAGTTCATGTAGTGTAAAACAAGAATGATATGGCCATTTTCTTGTTGAAACAATCCAGAAATTTTTTCCCTTCACAGGACCATCTGTGTTCATATGTGAACCCAAGCGTTCGTGTGTGAACATAGGAATTTACCTTGCCTTGTATTTTTTATTTATTATTCAGGTCATCCAAGTGAGAAGCAGAAACATCACTATGAGACTTAGCTGACCAGATGAGCAGCTACTACAGATGCAGGCAGCACACAGGCAAACTGGTAGAAATAATTAGGCTTAGCCACATTTGCAGGCTGGACTTTCCACCATTCTTCCATCACAAGCTCATATACCCAACCAGAGACAGTAGATGGAACTTTCTGATGTGAATAACAAACTCTTGTCCTGCAGACTTTGGCTTCAGGACCAAACATCTGGTTTGTATTTTCAGCAAACTCGGTGACAAAAGATGTTTCATGGAATCAGCCGTGAAATCTGATTTTGCATACATTAAGGCTTTGGACCAGTCCTTACACTATGCATTTCAGAGTGCATGGGAAAAATCTCAAGAGAAAGGTGCCAGGAATATTTAGAGTTTGGAGGAGTCCATTCTTTGCTGGTACGACAGTTCTATTTCTTTCTAAAAGGGGAAACTTGGTCCTCTGGACCATCGACACAGAGGGCAGTAGCCAATATTCTCCAAAGCTTCTGCAGCAGTGGACATGTCCTGGCTGGGCATGTCCTGAGCAATAAATGGCACTTTTCTCCTACTCCACCTTTCTAAGAAATAGCAAAAAGCCTTTCAGGACTCTTTCCAAACTGCCTTAAGTTTTGAGATGATGGGAAATCTAGACTAGAAATTAGAAGGAGGTTCTTTAACCAGAGGGTGGTGAGACACTGGAACAGGTTGCCTGAAGAGGTTGTGGCTGCCCCAACTCTGGCAGTGTTCAAGGCCAGGCTGGATGTGGCCCTGGGCAACCTGGTCTAGTGAGTGGCATCCCTGCCCATGGCAGGGGGGTTGGGACCAGATGATGTTTAAGGTCCCTTCCAACCTGGGCCATTCTATTGATTCTATGAAATCATTCTAGAAGTGCAGGTTATTCAAGCTGCTTTTTCAGTTGGCTCCCATCATTGCTTTCACTTCAGTATTCCAAGTTTGTTTGTGCTGATGGTCAATATACAACAAAGGAACAGTAATAAAAGGCACACAAGTCTACACTCTGCGTGAGGGAGAGCTGGGCAAGCCAATGGTAGTTAGTGGATTAAATTGCTCCTGAAAATCCTAAAACCCAGTTGAAATATCCCTAACAGCTTGAGATACAGCTCAAATGTCTTACCATCACCATGCTGAGTGTCTTCCCTGTACTTGTGGAGGGACTTCCTCTCAGAAGTCCTATAATCAAATGTATTTGTAATGGCCAAAAATCAGCGCTGCCAAATTTCCCAGCTGTGCACTTACCTTACTTCCACAAACTGTTAGCTGTGTTTGGGAGGTAGACACCTGCCTTACATCTTGTCTGCTTATGGAAATATATATGCATACATAGAATAATCTGCTATTATTATATCACTGTAGTTATAGCTATAGAAATCCTAATGTGAAGGTTTTTCTTTCCTCTTTGCTTTATACTATCTCAAAACCAGCACACATGTATCCAGACGCTCTGAAATACATGTGCCTGATAGATGATGTGCAATTGTTGCACATTGTGAGACCACAGTAGCTTTCCATTAGTAAATTCCTTCTGTCAACAAATCCCTGCACTTCACAACCTGAAATTACAATGTTCAGAAGTGTGAACTTGATGCAGGTGGGAACTCTATTCTGGAAGGTGCAGAATGTAGTAATTCTCTCAAAGAACTATTTTGTCATGATCAAAATAACAAAAATAACTGTCCAGCATTTTGGTGTTGTTTATTTATTTATACACCCTGGTTGGGACTTGCCTATGATTGCCTCCTGCTCTCAAGCAGTGCTTTCAGTTAGCATTTAAGTAAATGAGAGTTGTTTTTTCCCTATACTGCCCTACAGAGTTGGGCAGACAGGAACTTGGAATCCAGAAGTGGTCCCTGGCTTGCGGCCATGAGACGGCAGGTGAGCAACCAAAGCAGACAGGAGAGCATCATGTCTAGGTGAAATGGACATTTTGGCCATTGACTTCATCTGTGAGTTGGCTTTGCCTCATACTCATGAGACAAATAGTTTTGAGAAGAGCTGTCTGAATCATACCTGGGGTTTGGAGACAGTAGGACCTGGATGTCTGCAGAACTAAATGAACAAACATACAATACCCTTCAGTAAAGGCAGTCTTGGAAATGCTCCATAATGTTTGCTTTATGAGTATTTTAGCTCTCAGCTCTAATTTTGCAGGAGGTGGAACATACGAGACATCATTCTGCAGTCTGAATGAAGAAACATTGCAACAGATTTTAGGGCATTCTGTCTTGTAACATACAGGTTACTACTGTGGAAATCAGACCCATCACTCCAGTTAAATATAGGGTGGTGCTGCATGAAAGGGTTAGATGGCATATTTTTACCCTACAACTGCAGCTTTTAGAACCTGTCTGAAGTGTGTCTGGATGCATATGTGTAGATGAACCACACTGGGGAAGCAAGAGGTAAGTGAAGTGTCTATTGTTCATGTGGGACAATTAAGATGTACTGGGATGGAATCGCCGGGTGCTCAAAAGGCAGAAAAAAGCAAGTAGAATGTTTACATCTGTGAAAGGATGGGTGTTTGGGGATATCAGACATGACCAGGTGGGTATCTCCCATGGTTTACTGAGCTGGGATTATGACACAGGCGGTTGAGGAACAGACACTTTGTTCCCATGGGGAGTAGATTGCACATGCTTTGTCCAGAGGTTATTAAGGTCAGTGAAGGATAAAGTCACAGAGGACAAGGTGGAATATACAACTGGTGCCATATGGTGAAGAAAAAAAAAGGGTGTGGCATAGAGCAAACCAAGTAGGCGTACCACAGAAACCCATAAACAAGGTGTGTTGGTTAATTCACAGGATGTGTCATATTTGTTTGTTGCCAAGAGCTACTACTGGAGAGAAATGATGGGAGCAAGGGATGATGCAGCTCCGACTGCACACTGGCTTATGTTGGACACGTGATGGGTGTATGGCAGGCAGTGCGTGGGACCCACCCTACCTTCCTCTTCCGCACGAAGGATACAGGTTCTGCCTTTGTACGTGCCAAGTGCCAACAGCAGCAGCGATGAGTGCGAGTGCAGCAGGCACCACGGGTTTGGCAGTGGGACGGTGCTGGCTACTTGTGCTGTGCTGCAGCCAGTCACAGGTGGCAGTGGGATACTGTCTGCAACTGCAAGCAGGCAACCAAGGGCGGAAAGTGGGATGCACACTCCCCCCAGAGCCCGGCACGGCTACGGGAAAGCCGAGCGGCTAGGCCAGAGCCACGCTGCCGTAGTTTTAGCCGTCTCCTGCCTGGGGTTGGGGTTCTGTCATAGCGGGAGGAGCTTGACCGAGCCTCTGACTGTCACAGGCGGCGGAAGGCAGGAGGTCTCGGCCGTTAGGAGCGCCCTCAGCGTGCGTGTGGTGCCTATGCCCAGCCCATAAGCGCCTGGCAAGGCTCGGGCAGCGGTTCGATTCGGGTCGGCCGCGTCGGCTCCGATCCTATTCGNCCCCTTTCCCGACGGCTGCTAGTCCCGCTCAGCAGTTAGCGCGGTTGCCGCTTCAGTTCGGCGGTGGGAGGGAGGAAGGGAGGGAGGGAGAGCGAGCGAGCGAGCTGTGGCTGGAACGCCGGCCGCGGGGGGTGGGGGTCTCGGTAGAGGGAACAGCCGCGGCCTCCTAGCCCCTAGCCGCGGGGAGGAGGGAGACC
>VWZX01007183.1:92274-132391 GCA_013399015.1 Galbula dea
CTTCACCCAGCGGCTTCCCTTCCTAGGCCCGGTGCCGGAGGGGAGGGGTGTGTGGAAGGGGGTGGCTCGCCGCGGCGCGCCGCCGGGGCGCGCGGACCCCCGCGGGTCCCCTCAGGCTGACGCTTGGCGGTGCCCGGGGGCTGGTGAGATGTCTGACTGAGTGGGTGCGAGGCCGGGGGTGGGGTCCTCTGTGCCCGGAGAGGGGAGGGGGTGGTGGCGGCGGCGGCGGCGGTGGGTTTTGGGACCGTCCCCTCCAACCGTCCCGCCCTGGCGCCGCCGCGCTGCTGTGTTGCGCCCATGGTGATTGTGCATCTCCCGTGGAGCGCGGAGCGGGGCCACAAGCGCTGCGAGCTGCTGGCGTCTTGTCGCCGCGGCCGCGCGGGCCGGCCAAGCCGGGGCGCTCAGGTGGGTGGCGGCCGCGGGCGGTTGGGGTGCGGAGAGGGGTGGGGTGGGGGCTCCGCGCTACTCCTGGCGGACGCCTGGGAGCCGTGCTCCTGTGTCTCGCCCAGCGCGTTCGGGGTAGTAGTGCTGCCTGGCGGCAGAGGGGGGGTTGCCTCCAGCCTTGCGCACGTTTGCACACACACACCAGGGCTTGTGGCCGCCGCCGTGTGTGCGAGCAGCCCCTGGAAATGGGGTGAAAAAACACCTCCCCTGTTCCTGGATGTGGAAAGCTCTGCTTTGGGAGGTGGGGGGGTGGTTTTTCACGTCATGTAGAGGGTTGTGTGTGGTTCAGTCTTCACGATGGAATCTTTACAACTAGGCTGCTTTGCTCTTTTGTTTTCTGATGTTTAAAGAGCGAATTGCACATGGGTGGCTTAACTGCCTGGGAGCTACCAGGGGCTCCTTTTTCAAAGGTGTGCGGCTATTAATCTTTAATTAAATTCCATCAGTTTAAGGAAGCATCCTCTAGACATGTTATTTTCGTTCTAATGTATAGGAAGCGTTCAAAAGCCGTGTAGATGTGGTGCTTGGGGACGTGGTTCAGTGATGGGCACGGTAGTGTTGCGTGGTCGGTTGGACTCGATGATCTCGGAGGTCTTTTCCAACCATAATGTTTCTAGGATTCTGCATGCTTCTGACCTAAAACATATCTACTGTCTTTTCATCTGAATTCTAAATGGTATTCTTGGAGAGGGGGTTAAAGACCCAAATAAATAGGAATAGTTTTCAAAGGTTTTAAAACTTTGTGTCCATGTGTAGACACAGACTTAACCTTCAACGCACCTTTTTAAGCAAGGATCAAACTGCTTGACCTTTTGGGATCTTTTTTCCCTTAAAACTGGTTTCTGTGGTAGTATAGTTCTGTAAATTATTTAAAGTTGCACGTTTCCCCCTAACTGTCTTCATCCCATCATTTTCTTTTGGCTTTGCTTACTGTCTGGTACGATGCCTTCTCTTCCTTTGGGATTTAGTTTATCTCTATTAGATACCATTGTGGGTTTTTTATGTCTAATAGGGATGTTTCTCCTTTTTTTTTTTTCTCCCTAGGTGTTGGTGACTTCAGAGTTATTTAGGGGTTTAGTTCTGAGGAAGTAAAGACAAGAGGATTGAGTCTTTGCATAGAAAGCTACAGCTCTTCACCAGTACTCTTCTTCCTGCTTCCCACCCCTCCTTCCCCGTAAGGGGAGGACAGTTTGGGAATTATTTTAAATCATTTACTCCCCCTTTTCCCTCTCAGAAATCAGCCTTGGTCCCCGAGGCATCCGCTAGACATTGCTTGTTATAGGACCAGGAGAACACTATCATCATCGCCATCGCCCCTTGCTTGGGAGCTTCGGTAGTACCTTTCCCTCGCTTGGAGTGCAGTGCAGAGAGGCATCCAGAAGACTTCATTGCCACCTTTTTTTGGTTAGTAGAGGACCCAGGAAAAAGGGGTACCTAGCAAGACACGTGACCATATCCAGGGAGCCAGAACTAAAGCAGCACTTGGCACGCTGAAGGAGAAGCACCCATTCTTGGTGTCTTTTTTTTAAATTTCTTTTTCTTCGTCTTCCACTTCTTCCTCACCAAAAAAAAAAAAAATCTGGTAAGTCTGTTCAGCCCCATTCATTCATGCAGTGCATGTCTCCCTTCCCCCACTGTCGGCGCTGGGAGAGGCATGCACAGAGACAGCGCACGGAGTGGGGGAAGGGAGGAGGGAAGGCTGGTGGTGGACCCAGGGGTCAGGGAGGACGGGAGGGGGAGGCGGGGGGTCTTGTACCACCACATTGCAGGGGAACTTGGGCAGAGGTGGAAGAAGCTGTCTTCAGAAGAGCGGCTTGATGCGGGAGGAGATGCCTGGTTTTATTCGCACGGGCGTGCGTGCAGACACAGGCAGAGTGGAGGGGTGGTGAAAAAGCTGAGAGACTGTTGTAGATGAAAAAAATAATCCAGACCGAAGTAGGAGGATAGCTGATGCTGACCAGTATCTGGGGTGGTGGTGTAGAGAGGGAAAGAGGGGGGATTATTCGCTGGGGATAAGGAACTGGGGGGTGTGAATAAGGCATGTAAGCATATCCGTAGAGGAGGAAAGACTAGGGTGTGGATGTCTGCATTTTAGAGGCAATTGTGCCTGCGAGGTTTGCTGCTTGCATCTTTAACATCACCCCGTGCAAAGGTGGGGACGGGCAGATGAAAGCCATCAGGAGGAGCGCAGTTGCCTGGCTGCGGGGGTGGGGAGTGGTGAAGGGGAACGATTAAGATACTCCCGTGTCCTTTGGCTGTTGCAGTCTACAGATCGCAAAGGGAAAAGGAGGTGAATACCGTGATATGCTTTGAAAGAGGTGTGCTTGGGGTTCACTGTCTTGGAGTGACTTTAAATTCTATAATGCATGTGTGGAGGGTGGATGATAAGGCAGCAGCACTGGGCAGATTGTGCTGTAGCTGCTCAATATATTATATAAAATGCATTCAAATAAATATTTTAATTTTTCAAGTCTTCAATTTTTTAAAATGTGGTTTTTTTCCAAAGATTCCCAGTTATGTGACAGTCTTAGGACTGTCTCTCTGGGAGGTTATGGGAGGAATTTTTCTTGAGGTTGTCCTTAAGCATCACCATGAAACAGCAGTGTCAGGAATGAGAGTCGATTTATCTTGGGTTTATTTTTCTAAAGCAATTTTAAGAAGTGGTTGAAGATGTCAGTTTTGTCTCTTGGATGTATCGCTGTGAGTTACTCATCGTACGTATTTTCTTAAGGTTTTCTTTAGGTGCTCATCATTGTAGTATCTTTACATGGGGAAAAATTAATTGTGCTTTATACTTGAAACAGCTGTGAACTATGTTCATAGCTGCCAATGACAGAGTAAGTCATCTTTCCTGGGATGTTTCAAATACTGTTCTCTTCTCGTTAAGATGAGATAGAGACTTCCATGCTGATGTAGGATGCATCATATGCTGGGTCATATGCCAGAAGACTCTTTGTTAGCTGTTTAACCAGTCTGCTATCTAAGATTGACTTTATAATTTAGATCTGCCTTGAGGGATCTCCTAAAGGAGATAACTTAGGAGCATCTGCCAACTGTTCTTAGGTCTTCAGTGTCTTGAGGTGTGGCCTCCAAAGTAGCATTCTAGAAACTGCTGTAATGCTAGAGACAACAGGTTTATTGGAAGTGTGTACTGTGTTTTAAGCCTTAGCTAATTTGTGATAAAAAGGAAAGCAAAATACCTTTTCCAACTTGAATGAGACTGTTCTAGAAACAAGTATTAAGGGATATGCCTTAATGGTAATTGCAGAGTGCAGTGTTATTTGTACTGAAGTGAGTGCTTGGATATATTATTTTTCATGGTTCACCCTTTCCTGTGGCAGTCATGGCTGTCAACATCTTTGCTCTTTCCTTCACACTTTCGTGAGATTTTTGTCATTATTATCTGAGCTGTAGGGGTGAAATGTGCCTAGGGATATGCTAAAACTTCGATTAGGTTTTACCTCGCTGTTAACTGCTGAAATCTATGGAGTTGTGTTAGCTGTTAAGTGCTGTAAGTAAGGCTGAGAATCTGAGCCAGGCTCTAAAAAAGAAACGGTTCTGGGAGGGGCTGGTGGTAACAATTGTTCCACTAACTTGTTTCGCGGATCCCACTGTGGTCAGTAGGAGTGTGCTACAACATCAGGTCACAAGTGGGGCGGTTAAGATTGCAAGATGGTGATTCCTAATGCTCAAACAACTGGGATTCCATTTGTCATTCCCATAGGGAAGAAACAAGCTAATTTACAAAGGCATTGGGTAGTTGCATTCTGAATAGAGGGGATACAGAACCATCTTTTAGTGTACTATTTTTTGTTACACATACATCAATAATGCATAAATGAATTAGTATCTCCCAATAACTGATTCCTTGTTTCAGCTTAGGCTAAAGTACATCATGATCAAAAAGTCTAGTCCATTTTTCTCCTGATTTTAGGTGTTGAAGACAGGATAGGGAGTAATAGGACAATGGAGACAAGTCTCCCATTCCTGGAGGCAGGCCTCTAAGGTGCTCTCTGTGAAGAGAAGACCCCTTCAAGGGAAAAGGAGTGGTCCTCAGAGGAGATTTGTAGGTCTCTCTAGACAGCTGATCTGGTTGGCTGAATTCCCTGTTATGCGAATAAAACATATTCACATGGGATGTAGAGTAGAAGAGTAGCACATTAAATGCTTTTGTCAGAACAGCTCCAAAAGGTGTATTACAGATTCAAGGAATGCAGGGGAAAGATAGGTTTGCATGGCATGGGGAGGAAGCTGCTGTGTGAATGGCAGAATGAAGCCTAGCTTAAGCAATCCAGGGATGCCACAGCTCAAAGTTGAGATGAGTGTGTTCTGTTCCCTCTGTGAATTGTTAAGAATCTGTTCCACACAGCATCTTCCTGAAGCAGATGCAGCAGTGTCAGCTTGGCTGGTGTGACACACACTTTGATTTTTTTTTTTTTTTTTTTTGTAGAGCTTTCACTTAGATGCCAGCCTTTCACCTCTACCAGTCTGTTTTATGCAGTTAAGTTTAGGATGATGATTTCTTCCTTTTGATTTCACGAATCTATTAAATAATTATTGGAAGATTTTACTTCCATTGACCATAGTTCTACATTTCAACTGGTCAACTTGAAGACAGTTAAACATCTGCTCTTCCCCTTTATATATACATTATACTTATTTTGCAGTGGGTACTTTCACAGATTAGGAGGAATTCCATGCACACCCAGCATTGTCTGAGGCTGTGTCTTTTACAATGAAGTGGGTGGAGTCGAGTTGGTTGATAGGGAAGAACTCTGGAAATCCCATCTAAGTTGAGATCTTAATGTTCTTCTGCATCTGACTAAGGCAAGCTTTCCTCCTACAGACTTCTTTCATGAGAACGTGGGAGGGATTGTTAAAATGTTTGGGTTAATAGGGTAAATTATGGGTTCTGTGTTCCATAAGACTTCTTACACAATCAGAATAGGCATTATAAGGTGAGTCTAAAACTGTGAAGTAAAGAGGCAGGGAAGTCCCTGCTCTAGCACTTGATGGACTTGATGATCTTGAAGGTCCTTTCCAACTGTGATGATTCTATGATTTGTTTTTCTCTGATTTGGTTTTTAGAAGCAGAATGTTAGTGTGGAAAAGGCTATTTCTCCAGGTGGAAAAATAGCAGGAGGTTATTGGGTTGGAGGTCAAGGAGCTTTTAGTTGGGATTACTAGTTTCTTAATCTTTACCTTCAGATTTAAGGTTGTTCCCTCCCTGCCTCGTGGTGAAGTGTGGGCCTTTGTATATATATTTGTAAAACTTCTAAGGTTTAGAGGAGATGAGACATACTGTCAGGAAGGAGTTGAATGCCCATACCGAAGGCACTTTTGTATGCCTGCTGGTTTACTGTGCTAATTGAAGGATCAGGATGGCTCTTCATGATGATGTTGTAGCTTCTTTCAAAACCAAGAAAGGTGAGGGAAAGAAGAGAATGTCTTTGTTCTTTAACCCATTGCTGATTTTTCCGAAAGCAAGTGCTAAAATGGCAAATGGGGACAGGTGATGGCAAAGTCTCTGCAGGTTTAAGGGGGTGAAATTGGGCCTATGCAGAAAAGAGATCTGAGAAAAATGGGAGCAGATCCTTATTGGCAAAGAAATCAAGGTTTAATAGCAAGCAGAATGGAGAGAAGGCTGCTGGAGAGGAATACTTAGAACCAATATTGAGAGGGGGAAAAAAAACAAACAAAAAAACCCAAACCAAAACAAACCCAGAACAACCAAAAAAACCCCCCAAACTGAACCCTCAAAATAGGCTGAAAATCTGTAATGGCTGCTTCTGATTTTTTTTTTTTGTTTTAATTATCACAAAGTCTATCTAATATATTTTTTTCAAGAAGCTTTCTGAACTGTGCTGTAGCTTGTCCCAGCTCTTAACTAAGGCTGTTGTCCCAGGAGGTTTTCTGTAAACTACCATGTAGAGGAATGCATTGTTGAGAGAGCCAAAAGTGGGGAAGGATCTGGCAGTTGTCGGCTGTTGTAAGCCGAAGCCTCATCTTGGCCTTTTTACTTCCAGCTGCTTTGAAGAAAAAGTGGGTTCTTTTAGATGCCAAAAGATACTCTTTCCAACCTCCCATATCCATTCCCCTGCAGCAAGCAAACACTCCTTTTCCTGATGTACCTTGAGCATCTTAACTGCTGTCAAGGGCTTGTCTGCCTCTGTGATTGCCTTTCCCTAGCTTCTACTTTCTTTCAGTCTGTTAGTATGGAGAAATTCAGTTCTTGACTTTATTGTTGCTCATTTACCAAAGCAGTGGAAAAAAGTCACTAGTCTTAGCTTATGTCATTATAGCTATCAGTAGCAGGAGTAAAAATGGCCACTTACAATTGTATCTTCTTGTTAAGGGAAAGCTGTGCTAGTAGAAAAAAAACTTTTGTTTTTTGTTAATTAAAAAAATAATAATCAGTTTGCTCTTAGGATTGTGGCAGGACAATCCTTTTGTCCCAAGACCTGCTGCAGAACATAAAATTATTTGTAATACGAAATGAAAGCAGTTGTATACCTGGGGTCTTTCTACAGTTATGTTTTCTGCTGACACTACATCCTGTCATTAGGACTACCAGGCAAAATGGTTTCTATCCCAGAGTTCAGCTCTGTTTGAAAATCATGGAAGCTATATTGATGAAAACAATGTTTTCTGCCTCTTCATTTTAATAGGAAAGTTTAAAATGTGTCACAGAAAATAGCTGTTTTTCTCTTGAGTGATTTTTCCCTACTTACTGCTGCTTATTTTCCTTGAGTGCAAATGAACAGTCCGTTAATATACCTGTAATTGTTTTGCAGCTTCTAAAATATTTTAGCATATAGTCAAAAATAGCCCAAGTCTTCTGTATTTAAAGCAAAAGGAGCAGTACCTTGCTGTTACCACTTCTAACACCACTGGAATTCTTCAGTTTGAGTTGTTTGGTTTCTGGTTGTGGTGCTTAGTTCATTAGTGCTGCCTATCTATAAAGATGAATAAAAAAAAAAATGGAGCAAAAGAGAGCTAGCTCTGAGATTCAAACTTGGGTTTTGCTTTAGGTTACATGTATTAATGTTCAGTATTAACATTTTGTTGATGCTCCTTGTTCACTTGATTATTTTCTTTTCCATTAATATATTCTGGATAATATTTAATACATTTCACAGTAGATGTGAAGTATTTGTAAGAGCAGACCAGTCTTGAAATACTTACATGGAAAAACTCTGATTTAATGAATTTCTTCGTTTCTTCTGGACTGCTTTTTTTAACATCAAGAGTTCAGCACACTCTCTTCCATATGTGGTGGAAAGGGATATGTGAAGTCTGTCACTGGTGTTTCCAGGAGAGGGCCTGAGTTATTTCCAACTGTAAAGAATTATCCCAATCATGAAGTTGAAATTCTGACCTTCAGAGGTGGCCATTCAAAATGTTTTCAGTCATTGGCATGCCTCTTAGCACTGTCAAGGAAGTGGGATGCTGCTACCAGTACCAGTAGGTATGTCAGCTGTGTACTTCTTGTGGATGAAACTAGGATGAGGACTAAGACCTGATAAGTAGCATTTACATTCCACTGAATGTAAATAGATTTGTTTGTGTTGGTGTTGCTGATTATGCATAGGCATTATTTTTCCACTGGGAGGTTGGAAGTTGCACTCCACTGGAGAGGACTGGCTTGTGCAGAGGGAGTGGAACTTGGTATAGTGGGAAACATGAAGATAGGAGCCTATGTACTCTAACAGGGTCTCATCTTCTCCACTATCTAGAAACTCCATTGAAAGGAACCTTTGAAGGTTGCAAGACAAGTCCAAGATGTGCAGTTCAGTTGCTCCCAGGCTGTGGTTCTTAACAGACCGTCGCATCAGAGAAGATTACCCTCAGCAGGAGATCCTGAGAGCACTGAAGGCCAAGTGCTGTGAAGAGGAGCTAGATTTCCGGGCCTTGGTGATGGATGAAGTGGTGCTGACCATTGAGGATGGAAATCTTGGTGAGAATGAACTATTCTGGGAATGGGAATGTGCTGAAAGGGTACTTGGAAAAAGATTGTGAAGTGGAGCATGTGTACTCTTTAATAATAAATTCCATGTGTGCCAGACTACCATACAGCCTGTAAATCATGTAGATCTGCGTGCAGTCATGGTATCTAGCATTTATTGTGTTAATCAAATATGATGAACTTTGCTAATTTGCGTTAGAACTATTTTTGCCTTCCCTCTGTAGAACAGAGAGGTGGATTGCCGTAGTTTGGAGAGTCAGGATAAGGACTATAGGACCTCGGAATTAAGAAGAGATTATTACAGGTTGGGTTGTTGTTGCATAGATACTTGAAGTTTCTGCCTCACATTTCAGAGTTTCAGGGGGGACTTCTTTCTTCTGTTTGTGTTCTGCCTCCAAGATGCTAAATAAATTTGAAATAAACTAAAAGGAATGCTCAATAGGCAGTAAGAATTGTTGTGGAGCTAGAAGTAATAGTGTGACATAATTGAAGCATGCTGCTGTACAGGTGTAGAGTTTATGCCAAAAAAAGAAAGGAGCTGGAAAAAAAAAAGTATGTGCATCAGAATAATTTGACCTGTTACTACAACTTGGAGTGTTTCAAACAAAATTGTAAGATTTCTGTTCTGTTTTCTTATTAGCTTTATCTGTGGTGATTAAAAAGGAAAAGCAAGACATTAAGGTGTGTTAGAAATTTAAAAGTAAAATGATTCTGTAGATAGTAAGCTTATGGTGTGGGAAGATTATTAATATCACTGTCAAGCTATGTAACAGTATTTTTTTTCAACTTTTGAATTGGGATTTCATAAAGGAAGGAGACTGTTGTGTTGCTTTGTACCTTTACTTCTTCCAGTTTTTTCTTCCATACATATCAGTAAAAGAAAAATAAAAATCACTGGAGATCCAGGAGTAGATTAGATTTCTGAAGTTGTATTAGAGTAATTTTGTGTGGGAAGAAAATATAAAAGTACCCTCACCCCTGAGGAACAGGATGCCATGTGGTCTTGTACCTTGTTGGGGACTCTACAGAGGAGGGAAGTCTTAAAACTGACTCTGAGGAAGAACTTCGAGTCAGAATTTGCATCTTACTGTAGCATGAATCAATTAAACATAAACCAAATGCTTGGGAAATCAGGATTATTTTTGTTTTATTCTGGTATTACTGAACATTGTTGTCTTTTATTCTGAAGTTTCTGTGATATTTATCAGAGACTTGAAATTCTGTAGGATGTCTTCAACTAAAGGCTGAACTTCTTGTCAAAAACCTTGAACATCTTACTGCTCTGAGCTGTGCTGTCCTTTGGACAGGATGTTCTGCAAAGGCAGCCTCTAAGATACACAATTGGTCCTTCAGCGTTTCACTGGTGGTTTTGTTCCTTGATGAGATTTTCTTCTTGCCAGTCTTCTGCCTGTTTTGAGGAGCTAAATATGGCAAAGGTGAATAGTGGGCCTTTCTGCTGTCTTCCATTTAATGTCTTCTAATGCTGCAGCTATTCCAAGAAAAGATAAAGTATGCAAGTTGTAAAACTAAGACTGAAAAGTGTGTAGTACAAGAATGAGGAAAACTTGAGGAAATTGCAGGACAAAATACAAAAAAAAAGGAGGAAATGATTATCATACAAAGTGTTTAGAACTGACCTTTGGAAAAGAAATGAGATGATGTTGAAAGATTGTGGATAGAAATTTCTTTATAAATAATCTGGACTGGCTAGATGTATTTTTTGAATATGTTTTTAGGGGAGGAGAGGATGTGGGAGTTGTCTTATGTCAAACAATTCTTTCTGTCAGAGAGAAATGAAAAATATTCCCTCTGTTGTTTCCACTTTTCTTTTTCCTAGTGCTTGCCCACATGTTTTGATACAGATTTCTAGTAGAGGACACGAGCAAAAGTTTTTGTGTTTCCTTTGCCATGTTAAAGTCCTCAGTTGGCATGGGAAAAGGTGTCCTGGAACAGATTCCAGGAGGTGATGCATTCTGTACCCTTTCTGTTATCTGCTGTTGTGTGAAGGGTTAAGATTGAGTAAAATTTTGTACCAACATAGGGGAGATGATGAAAAGGATGTGTCTTTAGTGGATAATAAACTACTTTTGCTTCCAGTTCTACTGTTAGTTTTGTTGAGAACTTTGCAATAAAGGGTTTAAATTATGATGGTAATACATTGGAGGAAGTAATAGTTAGGTGTGCACAGACATTTGCAAGGAGAGCTTGCTTTTGCCCTTTAAAAGCTAGGCAGTTTCTTCAGGAAACTTTTTTAAAAAGAATGTTAACTTTACATAGGCAAGTTGGAAATTGCAGGATGCTATTTAAAACTTTAAAAATGTGGTGGTTTATTTGTATATGTATAGATTTCATCTGTAGAAGATATAATCAGTGATAACTTCATGGACTTGCTGACTGTCAGGAGCATGGCTGAAGACTTCAGAGACCAAAAATTCAGTATAGGATATTAAAAGGCTTGAAATGATTTATCTCCCAGAGATAAGAGTGGAAAAGACACTTCTAAACTTAGGAAAATTGAGCAGAACAGTGAGATATGAACCGAGATTGACCATTCCACCAGTTACCTGGTGGATACCTTGAGAGTAGAGCACATTGATAGAAGGATACCGAAAGACAGAGCCAAAAACACAAGTGAAAAGCTTCTGTGATGCTGAGACACTTCCAAAATCTGTGCACCTGATGTGGCCAGAGGAAAGAGGTAGGGTTGTTTCAGTCAGTAGTTGCTCTGCTGTACTGCAGGGCTGGATTCACAGGCAAGCCAGCAATGTAACCACAGCAGTCCCTCCTGGTTTCTTCTGCAGCTGAAACTTGGTGACCCAGCATCTCAAGCACCCACAAAACCCTGGTGTTACTGGGTACGTGATGAAGCTGCATGCAGCTCCAGATCCAGCTTAGGTACCTCAGTGCAGCATGAGGACAAAAATGGTTGTAAATGTAAATTAAGAGATGTAGAATTTAAGTTTTTGCCTTTAAGAGTTTCCTTCTAAACCTAAACTTATTTATGTTTGAACTATTTTGGAAATAGTTTTCACCAAATAGTTTTTCAAAATAACTATAGTTTATGGTTTAAGTACATGCCTGCTTACCTGAGCCATGCATTCCTGTTTCCTTTGCACATCTGGGAACTGATCTCTTGTCCATCTTTTCTGCAGAGGAAGTATTTAGAAGCTAGATTTTTTTTTTTAACTTGGTAAAGATTGCTGGTTTAGGCATCTGTCTTTCCTGTCTCAGCCTGAAATTGGAAATGTTAGTCACTATTTTAAGTCTTTCATCTTGCAAAATCTGATTTTGTTTGATATGATCTGTTCTTAATTTCTGATTTGATCTGAACTGGTAACAAATACTTGTGAACTTTGATTCCCCTACCACTGGGTTAGATAGCGTTGGAAATAAACATGGAAGAATCAGGATAGTTGAAAGATTTCTGTGAAGTGTGGAAAGCTAGTGGGGGGGAAAAAAGGTAAGGTTGGGTAATAAATTCCTGTGTTTTCAGCATCATGGCAAGAAAAGCACTGTCAGCTCCATGGTAAGAGAAAGCTTTTACATTACCAGCTGATTGCTATATCAAAGCTCTTAATGTTGTTGAATCATCTTTAAGTTGCCTAAGCACTATCTTCTATCACACAATAGGGAACATAATCACCTCTTCTTCCTGCTGGCTCTTTCAGCTGGCCCCTGACACTTGTTAGGCCAGCAGTGCACCTTAGTGTAAAAGCTTTTCCTGCGGTGTGCAGCACTCTGGGAGTGATGGAGCAGAGGCAAGTGGCCTTGGCAAGGTGCCTCGTTGAGCACTGCAGAGCTGGCCTGTTTCCCATTCCTGCCAACAGCCAGAGCAGCCATTGCTTCCTCTGCAGAGTTGGGAAATTGGTTTATAACTCAGGAAAGAGAGCTGGAGAAGAAACTGCATTCATAGAGGATGAAGGACTGGAAGGTGGTTAGACAAGGAAGGGTATTCTGTGATGTTCAAAGTGGCTGGGCTCAGAACTGCTTTGAAACTGGTTCTGGTGTTCTTTCATTGTGGAAATCAGTGGCTTGCCAGTCTAATGTTAAGCCTTGAGCAATAGGCAATACTAGGAGGCAGTTATGGACTGTATGGGGGGGATTTTTGGAATGGTAGATGTGTTCAGAGTTGGGTGACCATTATGACTACCTAAATATTAGATACCTCAGACAAACACACCTCTAGGAGAAAAAAATGACAATTCAAACATTTGCTTTGTTATCATGGAAACAGATTTTAATAACAGTGCATTTCAACAGCTGCCACTTGTTCTAGGAAGATTCGTTTTCTTTCAGAACTGTGAAACCAAACAACTTACTTTTGAACAGAAACAACTGTATATAGGAAGAAAGGATTTATGCTCTGTCACTCTGGGTCTCCTTGTGTTTTTCTTCCTTGCTATCAGGGATTTCTCTTCTTAGGTGAATGATCATCCCTGTTACCTCAGGCTGATGCTAAATAATGAAGACAGACAATGAATTTGATCTTCTCAAAATCATTGTTTCTTTAGTAAATGTCAGTATGTTGTATCAGTAGTAGATGTGGGCGCAGTCCAAAGCTGCCTTTGCAAGGTAGAGAGGTAGGAATGTTTCTGCATGGAAACATTTTATTCTGATCATTTCAGAGGGCTGTGATAAGGACTGAAGTTTATTTGCACATGTTCTAGAACAGTGAGCCAGGAAAATCAGACTTGCAGGGCACATTATCTTGAATATACATGCATGTCATCACAGCTGAAAATGCCAGAAAGCATTGCCAGATTTTTTAATTGTAAGAAATCTCAGGAGTGGCCATCTGGGGGGAAAACAACTAAAAAAAAAAAGGACAAAAGCAAGAAGAAAGAGGTGTTTCCATATATCACAGTCAAGAAAGGAATAATAGCCTAATGTTTCACAGGACAGGCTTTAACTAGCTGGGGGTTTCTGTGTCACTTTTTCACTTTCCCTGTTTAAGTGCATCACCTAAACAAGTTGTGCTGGCACAGTTGTCTAAGGAGTTGCATTGTGAACCAGGTCTTCGTACTAGCCAAGTTTTAAACCAAATCAGCCTTTCCTTGATGGGAGTGTGAGGTTTGTGTGTTGTGTTTTTTGTTTTTTTTTTTAAATGCTGCATCAGTCCTGTGAGGCAGGTAACAAGATGACTACACAAACAGGAATATGCTGCAGCACTTGGCAGGGGAAGGTGTGTGTTGGGGTGTGAGAGATTAGGAGATACTAGAAGTATCAATACCACAAATATTGATGTGAACAAATTTTCTGATAGAACTGGCAACTATACATGCTTTAGTACACAAGGGAAAATGGCCTCAGGTTGCACCAGGGGAGGTTTACATTGGCTAGCAGGAAAAATTTCTTCCCAGCAAGAGTTGTTAGGCATTGGCCCAAGCCGCCCAGGGCAGTGGTGGAGTCACCGTCCCTGGAGGTGTTCAGAAAACATCTAGATGTGGTACTTAGGGATGTGGTTTAGTGGCATGGTGGTGATAGGTTGATTGTTGGACTTGATGATCATAGAGGTCTCTTCCACCCTTAATGATTCTGTGATTCTGTGACAGCACCTTCAATTTTCTCCACCTTTTCTCCAACTCTAGTTGTTACCCAATTTTGAATGATAGGCAAGTGATTGATCCTCACTCACTGTGTATGAGGGAGACTGGTACTCTTGAACTTTGTTCAGTGTTGAGATGGGTCTTCCTGTGTGCAGAGCTGTATTTTAGATGATACAGACTTTGAGGAGTGCCAGTGGCTGTGGACCAGTCTCTTTATTTTTCTTATTAGAAACTCTGTCAGTAAAATGTGGTGAACTGCTAGTTTCAAGAATTACACTTTTCTTTTACTTCTGCCCTTTGCTGCATGAAGAGGAGAACAACAACAACAAAGTGTCACTAGTGAAACTGTCCCTCCTTTTTTATTTCCTTATATTGTAAATCTTTTTTTAATGTCACAAAAATCTGTGATGCTGTCCTTTTAAGGACTGTTCTTTGAATGGAAGAACTGTCATGATTTCTGTATCTGTGTGAAGCTCTAGTCCATTTTAGGATTAGGAGTGTGATAGGGGGTTTTAAAATGCCTTTGTAATTGTCCAAAGTTTAAGACAGCTGTGGTAAGCAGAATGTGTTGTGTGCCCTGACAGCATGAGCAGAGTACCTGAGAACAAAGCTATTCTGATTGTATTGTCAGAGAAACCCTGCTAGAATTACCCTAATTACCTGCTTAACTGCTTTAACTAAGGCTTTTCCTACTGTACTGAAAGGTTTTCTCACACTCTGCTTCCATATGGTGCAAATACTGAACTGAGGACTGTCTAGCTCTGCTTGTTACTCATCTCAAAACATCTGCAAGTAAAACCTGGCTTGTTTGCTTTCTTTTCCAAAGAGGGCATGCTTCTGTTTCTATTTTTATGTCTTTCAGTGAAATTTTACCAATGAAGAATTTGGTTTCCAGGCCATAGGAGTGTATTTTTATGAAAGAGAGGGGGGAAAAAAGTATGCTCCTTTCTAGGCTAAAACAACAAAAATAATGCAGAGGAATACTTGGTGTTCTTAATGTGGAGAAAGTTCTTTGTGTTTCAGACACCTGATGTTGGATGATACAGGTAGAAATAGTGAGGAATTGAACACACCCAGCCACCAGCACAATGGAAGATCAGATTTTGGAAGACATTAGTGGTTTGATCCATTTTGGCAAAGGGTGGAGGTAAAAAGACTGTGCCAGTATTTAGCTGAGGGGGGAAGTGGACTGCACTAACACAGTAAGCAATAGATGAAGTTGTTTACAGTGGTAGTTGTAATATCACTGAAATCCCATGCTTAGAATCAATGCTTTCAAATCCTGTTTGGCAGTTTCTGTCTAAAGAAGAATTAGATCTGGCAAAGAAACACATCAGTCAGAAGATCAATAAATGTTTCCCTTGAGTTCTAAGAACTTGATTTGAAAGTGTCCTCTAGGTATCTCTGTTGTCTTGCACTGGTACAATGCTGTGGAACTTTGGGCAGGGATCTCTTTTTAATTTAAGTTTTTTGCAAGAACAGAAGAGAAAATTGTTTGTAAAAGGTTGTGTTAAGTGTTCCCTTTAGTTGTTTAGCATTCAAGGTTATTTATTGTTTGAGAAGTAGTTTAGGAATAGAAATAAGTAGCATAGATGGAGCTGTTGCATCAAAATATAAAGGGATTCTCATTCCAGGCCTCTCTGCTGTGCTCCTCATCATGATGCTGGTCATCCTCAGTGAGTGGGAAGGCATAGGGAGGTTTGTGCTAGCTCAAGCCCACTGCTGTCTTCAAAGCTTTTTTGAGTAGTCATTCGGTTTTTATACCTGAGGTTGGACTGAGCCCTGTATACACATCTCATGCTGGTCTAGTTATTTCAGGAAGACATTCACCCTCTTGCTGCTCTCCCAGACAAATATTTACACAACCAGTTGATACACTCAGCTGAGAGTCAGCCAGTCCTTCTAACTCTTAGAACCCTTTATCCTAAAAGCCACCTTTTGATCCCCTTTTTCAAGTATAAGGTCAGATTTCTTTGCCACAGGTATGGGCAGTCACTTCTCCTATTCTTCCCAGAGCTTCACAAGCACATCGCCCTTGCCCACCTCCACTGAGGCTTCTCAGGAGCTTATTGATCCATCACATGGAGAGGAGAGCTGGCAGTGTACAGAATCTGGACTTGGGGCCATTTGCCTAGCTAGGTGTAAGAGAATTCTCTTACAGCTTTGGTCTTAGGTGGAGAAAGTA
The DNA here is from genome assembly GCA_013399015.1 of Galbula dea. Classification (NCBI taxonomy): domain Eukaryota; kingdom Metazoa; phylum Chordata; class Aves; order Piciformes; family Galbulidae; genus Galbula; species Galbula dea. Next base: position 108,416 of record VWZX01007183.1, read on the forward strand.
GTGGAATCCAAGTGTTTCTTCCTAAGTTCATGCACTGACCTTAGAGATTCAGTATTTTCATCTTCGACCTGGGAGATCCTTGCTTTATGTAACACAAGCCAGATTGGTATGAACGTAGGGACACCAGCTTAGGAAGGCTGCGTGGCCTAGTGACTGTGTCAGTCTTTGGTTTCCATATCCCAGTAACTGTCCTTGAATGGGGAGGTAAAAGAATTTCTCCACTACCACCACCAAATGCTTGCTGTGAAGTGTGCCAAAATCCCTTTGTGAACCTCATGTGGAAAGTCAAGCTGCTTCTTCCAAGTTTCTTTTTGTGCTCCAAATAGTACTGTGAAGGTCTTGAATTAATGAATTGATTATTTTGTTTTTCCCACACCCTTAATAAAAATTCTTGAATTAATTTTCAATTAGCTCTTGCAGCTGCTTAGACCATCCAATTGAGAGTCATCTGAAGATTTTAGTCTTGGTAGACACGTTATTTAAATAGATTAGAATGAATTAAATTTGTCCCTCAAGGGAATAATGGCCTTGAGTGTTTTTGTTACCTTGTTTTTGCTATCCTGGAACCATTTGTTTGTTTTATGAAGTGACAGTACCATATATCATAATGAAACACAAATGTGTGTGTTGTTTCAATATGGAAGAGTTTGACCCATCAGTAGTAGATAGTTTTTGGAGAATGTGGTCACAGATTTTAAGCTCTATAACTCTTTTTATTCAGTAGTCCCCAAATGATATTAGTCTGAAAATTTTCAAGCTTTCTGAAAGCAGAGATTATATCCTTTCAAATGACATGAAGTTAGGAGGAAGTGTTGATCTGCTCGAGGGTAGGTAGGCTTTGCAGAGGGACCTGGCTAGGCAGGATCAATGTGCTGAGGCCAAGGGGATGAGGTTGAACAAGACCCAATCTTGGGTCACAACGACCCCATGCAACACTACAGGCTTGGAGCACAGTGGCTGGAAAGCTGCCTGGCAGAGAAGAACCTGGGGGTGCTGGTGGACAGGTGACTGAACGTGAGCCAGCAGTGTGCCCAGGTGGCCAAGAAGGCCAACAGCAGCCTGACTTGGATCAGAACTAGTGTGGCCAGCAGGACCAGGGAGGTGATTGTCTCTTGTACTGGGCACTGATGTGGCTACACCTCTAATACTGTGTTCTGATTTGGGCCCCTCACTGTAAAAAAGATACTGAGGCATTGGAGTGTGACCAGAGGAGAGTAACAAGGCTAGTGAGGGATCTGGAGAATAAGTCTTACGAGGAGCAGCTAAGGGAACTGGGCTTGTTTAGTCTGAGGAAGAGGAGGCTTAGGGGGAGACCTTAGCTCTCTTTACAACTGTCTGAAAGGAGATTGTAGTGAGATGGGGGTCAGTCTTTTCTCCTTGGTTACCAGTGAGAGGACAAGAGGAAATGACCAAGTTGCACCAGTGGAGGTTTAGATTGGATAGCAGGAAAAATGTCTTCCCCTGCAAGAGTTGTTAAGCATTGGCCCAGGCTTAACAACTCCAGTAGTGGAGTCAGCATCCCTGGAGGGGTTTAAAAACCATCTAGATGTGGTACCTGGGGATGTGGTTTAGTGGCATGGTGGTGATAGGTTGATGGTTGGACTTGATGATCTTAAAGATCTCTTCCAACGTTAATGATTCTGTGATTACTGTAGTATGAGTGGAGTGGTTTGCCAGTGCAGAAACAATATATAGGAAAGTTAAGAGGTTTGTCTGAGATGCCACAGTGAGTAGAAGAGAAAGGAAGTGGAAGCACAGGTGTCACATCTAGGGGGATGAGCAGGGAGTGAGAAATTGGGGCAAAGCAAGCTACGTGCAGTAATTGCTGATTTCCAATGTCTGGAGTGGAATCAAAACTTCCAGAGCTTTTCCCTCCTGCAGAGCAACACTCCTGCCATTTGGTTACATAAATATTTGCTGACAGTGGAACCCCTTCCCTGTAAGTGCTGGGCCACACAGAGGCTGCTGATGCAGTGCTGCTGACACTTGGCTGTCAGCTCAAGTCAGAGGTCTGTGGAGTAGATGAAACTGTTCTAACCCTGTTATGCTATTCCACTAGTGTCATGCATGTGCTGCTTAAATGCCCAGTGATGTTTGCTTTGGATTATCTGCCAATAGAAAGGTAAAATGCTGTTAGGAGTTTGCAACACAAATAATACCCTCACATTAGAAAGCAACAAAAATGAATTTGCATTTTTGACTTTGTATGTTTGTTTTTAGAGACTACAATTTAAATTGATCACATGCTGCTTTTTGATCAGCCTCCTTACAGCACAAGATGTTCTGCTCTGGTATCTTGCAGCATCATGCAGGAGAAGACAATTTATAGGATGTGTCTTGGTGGTTATAAGAATCTGTGACAGTTGAAGCAGAATATTGCTGGAAGAGAAGTGTTAGTCTGATGATTTAAATTAGACTGTTGAGAAGCTGCCTTTAATGGCTTGTTTTTGCATTTTCTGAATACTCAAAAGTTTGGCTACTAGGGTCAGCTTTGTGACAGTGCTGAATACTTGCATCCACAGATAAAATCACTTGGAGCAGCATCAGCAGCTGAGAAATCATGGTCTCCCAAATGTGGCATCTAGAATTCCTTAATCTTTGAGCTTCCCTTCCCTATATGGGAAATCACTGTTTTTCTGTGGTACTGACAAAATAAATAAGGATTGTGAAGCATGGAGATGTTACTGTGATAGGCACAATAAATAAAGCATTAATAAGGGTGTGTTTCAAGCAAGGATTTCAGGACTCACCAAACAGAAAATACAGTGCTGAGTAGCTGCCTGTCAAGTGAGTCCTATACCTTCTGTCAACATTAGATAAATGCTGTGGGGAAAAATGTTCATGGAATTGAAGACAATGTGGATAGGGTAGCAGATCAATGCTAAAGACACATCCTTAAATGTGGGTTTTTCTAACCTTTGTGTACTTGACTTCGTGGCTTCAATAGTTTTCTCTTAGTGTAGCTTTTTAATGGAATATTGTATGCACAGTCTGTGTAAGTAATGTATGTGCAGTCACATAGGTACTGTGCTGGATGCATTAACACTTGTACTGGCCAAGCTTTGGAAAATGTAGGGACAACCAGGAGTGCTGCAATGATAACCAATTACTTGGGTAACCCATTGCTCTTGTCTTTGAATAATCATGGATATATGTGCAGCCAAGATACATATGTTTGTATTGCTGTCGTGAGACTGAGGAATTGTTGTACCTATCTCAATACCTAAAGAGGTTGTGCTTGTGGCTTGTTCTTCAGACTTGTTTCATAAATATCTAAATTGGTGTGGCCCTTTCTTATTGTACTTCTCAGCTGCTTTGGAAAATGGCTTATTCCATTCCTGGAGTTCTTTTTGTTTGGGTTCTTTTAACAGCACTGTTTTCAGTGTTTGTAGGTCATACCTTATCAGGTGCCTCCCAGGTTGGTTAAGAACATCTTCATATATACTATATAAAAGTAACATTAATTTTGGATATTGTTATGAGTTCATCATAGTGCTGCCAGTTTCAGAATGTGCAGTTACTTAGAGGAGCTTGAGCTGAAAAGTAAAATCATTGAACAGAATTAGTTCTGTTCTAACCCAGGACAGATATCAACAAGAAGTCTTAAACCTTCTCTTTGTGGGTGAGGAGCACTCCTACAGCATAAGCTGCATTCTTAGTTGTGTGGCCAGGCAGGATGCTGTGCTTTGAGTTGAGTTTTTTCTTAATATGAAGCCAGAAGGGAACACTAGTGAACCTGGCCTTGAAGTTATTTTGTAGGAGTTCCAGGATTTCCTGCACCAACCACATAGATCTTGTAGTTCACTCTTCTAGAAAGCAGAGCCACCCAAATCTCACCTCTTCATATTGTTGAGGGATGGGTTTCATTCTTATTTCATGTCTTTTCCTTCTGAGTGAAGAAGGTTTTTATTTATAAGCAAATAGGCCATTATCAAGTTCTCCTGCTGGTGTTAGTATGTGTCCCTGTTTCCCTGACTTGGATGATATTTGTGACTATCCTGTAGACTAAGACAAATGATTTAGCTCTCCTTTGCCTGGGTTACAGTCCATCTCTACTTATTCCCAGTGGGACAGTTTTGGTAGTTGTACCTTAAAAATTCTTTAAAGGTTTGGAATAGCTCTTGCTTGTTCCACAAAACTAGATTCAAACTGAGCTCAGGACCTAAAGGTGACTGACTACCTGTTGTGCCCCTGACAACCACCTGCATCTTCCTGTGAAGTATTGTTGGATGACTGTTCCTACTAGGAGGGCAGAATGGTGGTGAGCAAGACCTGTTTTTAGTTGTTTATTTATAGCTTAAGAAGAAAAGCTTCACAGTTTCCTCCTCCGCCTCTTTACTTTGCTTTCCAGATGCAATTTGGCTTTGCCATATTACTGAATTTCTTCTTAAATCTCTTTGCTGGTTTCATTTGGATCGGGGAATCAGGCTGTGGTCCCATCTCCCAACTGTCAAACCTATGGAGGCACTTTCCACTTCAAGCATAAAGAACTTTATTTTTTTAATGACTGTAAAATCTTGTCAGATTATTTTGATTGTGCAAAAGAAAGAAAGGGGGTTACCAATGAACCTGCAAATCTAGTTTGAGCTGTGAAATAGTGTATTGTGAAGCATGCATTCTACTATTGAAGCCACATAAGAGGGCAGGCATACCAGGAGAAGGCCGCAGAGAGCCATAGAATAATGGAGATTGGAAAGGATCTTGAAAAGTCATCTGTACTAACCTTCTTCTGAAAGCATCAACTTGAAAGCTAGAGCCATCTCTGAAGACAGATCAGATTGCTTGGGGTATATCCAGTCCTGTTTTAAATAGCTCCAAGGATAAAGCCTTCACAGCCTCTGAGGGCAGTCTAGCACAAAGTTTGACCACCCTTACAGAAGGGGGGAAATACCCCAATATATGGTCACAACTGTTTGCATGTTGTACGTGTTGCTAGCCCTTGGCTTGCTCTGCACACTCCAAAGCAAAGCTGCAGGTTCTGGTCGGCTCCTCTCCTCATCCAGCATGTCCTTCTGAAAGAGCCTTTATCCATTCAGCACAGTACTCCAGGAATGCAAACTATCCAGCTGCCAGTGAGGAGAGATTACAGTTTGGAGTTGTGGTCTTAAGTGTAGATAGAAGAGTAGAAAGAAGCTACTTAGTGACTGGAAGTTTTTCAGATTTGCATGTTTGTATCCTGCTTCCTTTTGTTTTTCTGTCAGTCTTCCCAGGATCATTCTGGCCTAAGACTGAAGTAATTCTTTGTGTAGTCTTCCTTAACATGCTTGGGACTAAAAGTGAGGCAGGTTTCTAAAAGTGCGTGCCCTTGGTGGATGCTTTAAGGTGAACAAGGTCTGTGGCTGCAGGTGAAAGGGATGCTGTATATGTGAACTGCATGTCTTCATGCTTGTGATTGTTTGTTATGCTCCAGCAAAGCTGGACCTTTATAGTCATTTTGCTGCAATTTTGTCTTACCTGACAGAGCGGGAGCTACTGGAAACTCTTATCTGCATAGGACAGGAGAGCAGGAGTTGGAGAAAGAAATTGCTCTGCCAGGCTTGTTTCTACAGAGCTGGAAGCTGGGCTAGCATAGTGACCATAGATTGTAAATGTAGGAACAAAAAAACCCAATCTCACTGTAGACAGTTCTATAGTCCCAGACCAGCACTATCTTGACAGTTGAAGCTGTTCAGATCATAGCTGTTGTTGTTGTGATCCAGCCTCCTCTGTTGCAGTTGAAACCTGGATTGGTCCTATCCTACAGTGAGCTGGTTCAGCTTGCAATACCTGCACAAATGAAATTCCCCAAAAGAACAGTATGGTTTCCTGGTGGTGGAGGAAGCTTCCCTGCTCACCAGTGAGTCTAAGGAGATCCAGTATGAATGGTAGGGAGTTGGTGGGAACTACATGCCGCTGTAGGATTGCATGGGGCTGGACAGCAAAACCCTTGCAGCAACAGTGAGTTAAATTGGCTTGGAACCACAACCCTCTGTGAGTGTTTTGACTTTTCAAGAGGTGCTCATTTCTTCCTCTTTCTTGCCTGGGTCTTCCAAGATGGATAACATGCAGTTAAACCTTTTTCTCTAAGAATGTTAATATTTCTAAATTGTTAGAGGCAGAGTCAAGGAGTGAATGTGAATAACAATTCTACTGAGAATGGATCAAGAGTGGCATTTGGTAGTAGGATTTCTATGATTGTGTTGCTGGAAAGTGGAAGAACTTGAAGACATGCAAATATTTAAAGGAGATTCTTAGAGCAATCTATGGAGGAGAGAGATAAATAAACTCAGGAAACTTCTCATATCTGATGCTGGTAAAAAAAGCTTCTGTTTCTTATCTCTGCCATTGATTTGATTGTGATGAGATCAGTAACCCCACAGTGCTTTTTGTTTCTCTGTAAATCAGGCTTCAGAAAAAGACAAGACAGAGCTTTAGAGCTTGTAGTGCAGAGTAAATGCATATAAAGATACTTAGAAACTTGTAGAGATTGGTAAACTCGGGAATACATTTACAATCTAGAGATGAGTGGCAAAATAGCTAATCCCTTAAATGTGTTGTGTTCAAAGGTCAAAACAAGCTGACAGTGGGGGATTTCCCTTCTGCTTGCTTTAATCTGCTTTGTTGAGTACACTACTACCAACTGCATGAGGTTTTTATTTGGCTGCTCTGGTTGAAGGACTTTATACCTTTGTTATTTTGAGGGGCGTTTTCTTTCAACAAGATAATTTCAGGTTGTGTGGAGTGTCTTAATTAGGGAGCATACTAAGCAAATGTATTAGTTAACATGTTTTTGGAACTAGATGGAATCAGAATAGGTGAGAAATGATACTGTGGTGGTGTACTTGTGTTTTTCATTACAATGTGGGCATGGAGAATACGTGCAGCTACTGCTTTCTTAGTGGGAACCACTGAACAAAAATCCTATAAGATACACGAGGTCTCCCCTACAGCCACACAGAAACTAAAAGACCAGGTTTAGATCATAAAGATGTCTGGTTTTGCTTTTGAAGTGTGGACAGTGACTGTTGAACAGTGGTTTTAGTAAAGGTTTCATCATAAGGCTTTGCTAAATTTACAACTCCTGGCTTCCAGCATGGAAAGCCCTTGATTCCTTCTGTTCCCCTTGTTCGCAGTTACTCCATCATTTCTCCATGGTGCAGGCACTTCCACTCATCCTGTAATTTTTTTGACTTTCAGGTTCATTGAGGTGTCCCCTCCTGCAAGTATGTAGGTACCAAAGCTGGCCCTAAGTGCAAGCACTAGGGAGATGGGAATAGGAATTACCTTTTGATGACAGACAATATTCATGTTTTTTTCTCTACAACTACCTGAAAGGAGGTTGTAGTGAGATGGGACTTGGTCTCTTCTTCTAGGTTACCAGTGAGAGGACAAGAGGAAGAAAATGGCCTCAAGTTGCACCAGTGGAGGTTTAGATTGGATAGCAGGAAAAATGTCTCCCCAGCAAGAGCTGTTAGGCATTGGCCCATGATGCTCAGGGCAGTGGTGGAGTCACCATCCCTAGAGGGTTTTAAAAAACCATCTAGATGTGGTGCTTAGGAACATGGTTTAGTGGCATGGTGGTGATAGGTTGATGTTTGGGCTTGATGATCTTAAAGATCTCTCCCAACCTGGGTAGCCTGGGCCAATGCCTAAAATCTGGTAGTTGCTTTTCATTTGGGAATGCTAATCTGTGTTTTTACAGTATTCATAGGTTGTTAACACATTGAGTTTCTAAGAGCATTGCAATTGTGTACAAAGTATTTATCATAAATATTAACTTTGAAACAATAGTTACTTGTGTGATATTTTGAAATGGTGCAATTTGCAGTGTGTATGCTTAGGATTTTTGTTGCTTGTTAGTGAGACATGAGACATAGCAACACATCTTTGGTTCACATAGTGCTCAGTTGCCAGGATATCCCATTAACTTGACATTCACCTTCACTTCAGATGATCTGAATATCTTCCTAAATTGTTTCTCTTGTTTAAAAACCACAATGCAAAAGGCAAAATATAATCTAAAGGAAGTAGTAGAGACTTCTGTAAATAAATAAATATAATCCTTACACATAGGGCTGTGATACTGACCATTCTCACTGCTTTCTCTTACTGTTTCTGACAAGTCTTGTTTAGTGGTGTCACTGAGATCAGGATTTGTGATATGGATGATGGGATCAGCATGATTGGTATTCTCAGTAGATACAGACAGGTGTCTGTTCAGTTGTCACACTGGTTTCACAGTTTGAGCAAACTTTTTTTTGATGTCTCTGTAGCAATCCAGACTTAGAAGTTGCTCTGGGGTGAAAAAAACCCAAGATTGTTGCTGGTTTGGTATTAATTCAAAATAATTACTTCATCCTGTTCACTTTACAGGCACATGGTATGTTGCTGTGAGCACAAAAGGAGCAGTGTGAGGTGATGGAGTGTGTGTACTTAGGAGTAGAATAGGACCACTTTTTCTGAATAGCACTGTAAATTCAGGTCTGAACGAAGCCTGGCCCCATCCTCCTGCCACCCACCTATGAAGTACTGATAAGCATTGAGAAGATCCCCCATCAGTATACTATACAGCAATATTTTGTTAATGTTAATTCTACCTTTGATAATTATTCCTAAATTCTGCCACTTTCTTGGCAGAATATATGTTCAGAGTGTGCTGGGCTTCACAAACAGTAGAGATGTAGTTCTGTTTGTTGAATTTGGTGAAGTGATGCATATCTTATTATTGCCAGTGGTAAAGTTTGTGGCATTTCCCTTTTGAGCTTTAAGCTTCCTTTCATAGAGCAATTAGGATGAAACACATTTAATTACCTGTGAGTAAACTGTAAGTAATTATGAAACACTTCAGAACTTTAACACAAATATTATGCAGTGTCTTGTGGCTGACAGATACCAGGAGGAGGAATGAACCAGAAAGAGTAGTGGTCTGTTTTGAGAACAAGAGTGAGTCAAGGTCTGTAGAAAAAGTTCAGAAGCTTTTGTTAGAACAACTGATGAGTTTGGAAAAGCAAGTAGCAGAATGTGATGTCATCAAATATCTGAGGAAAGGTTTGTGTGTTGGAAGGCTAGCCTGTTTTTTCCTAACTGCATTAAGTTGACTTTATTATAGTCTGCTTGCTGAGTGACTCTTCAGCTGGGAGATGTTAGCATCTCCATGGTTGGATGGATGAATAAATTAGTATACCCAAGCTGAGAGAGCTGGAGACTTTAAGGGTAGCATAAAGATCTCTGAGGAAAAACCTGGGTAGTATTTTTGGAAGTTCTCAGTCCCTGTTACCTATTGTTGGGAATGTGATGGGAGCTGGTGCATGTTTAATGGATTTGAAGACTTGTTTCAATTGTTCATGCACAATGACAGTGCATTATTCCACTTGTATGCTGTGCCTGTTAGAAATGTAGTCCACATGCTGGATCTGGACTTGTCTGAATTCTGAAACACTTTTCTGCTACACATTTCAGAGCAGTTGGCATTCATTAGAGATTTCACCAAAGGCAGAGGCAGTCACTGAAGTTAAATCTGAGAAGTGGCTGCTTGTGTCTGCAAGAAGCAAGCATTTCTTTCATATGTATTCACGCTCTACAAGGAAGAATTTAACTTTGTTGTCACACTTGGACACTTCTCAGTCACAAAGTTCTCAAATTCTGTGGTATGTCAAAAAGAAGGCTTAATGACTAGAGTGTTTTATGTTGCTAGATCCAAGGCTGTATAGGGTGTTTTTGCAGACCCACCTTTTATGCATCTTTCCAGCTCCTTTGGTCCATTTGGTCAAACATGATGTGTGGTAGGTCATGACCTTCCATGGTAGCAAGGCAGTTACCAGTTTTCTTCAGGTACACAGATTGAATGACTTGGTGTGTTTCGTCCTGGGAATCTGTTCACTGATTTAGGTTGTTCTAATGTACACTCAGAATTAAATACAGTATTTCTCCCTGAGAAATTTCATTTCTTCTTCATTGCTCTTATGTCAGCGTCCCTTGGGTTTCTTCCCCAGATCGTAACTTCTAACATTTCCAGCTACTTAGTCTTTTCATCTATCATAGTCTATCAGTTCATATTGGTGATTCAAATTGCATAAAAATAGAGCTTGGTGTCAGTAATTTGATTTAAATTAAGCCTACTCAGGTCTCTTTCTGCCTGTCTATTAATTACTTCAAATATTTAGCTACAGCTCATACCATTCTTTGGAAGAAGTTAACTGTGGTTTTTATGGTCACAATGCTGTACTTGAAGACCTGAATTTGACTTCAGAAGTACTTCATGGTCTTCATGACTCAGTTTGCTTTTTGACTCTTTTCCAAAATTCAGTATTTGATATTACTGTGACTTAGTTTTTGTTAAAGATGCCTATAGTAACAGCTGTAATTATTTTTGCTGTCCTTGCAAATCTTTGAAGTTTTAGACCTGAAACTCTGTTGCTTCTGTGAAAACATTTGCATTGTTTGAGCTGGAAGCACAATTGTGTGATGTGCAAAGGGGACGAGATGCTGCTTTGCAGTAGCTATTAGTTTGCTGATGGACTGATTCCTGTAGAGGTTGGAAAGGATTTATGTGGAGTGCAAACTGAATAGAGTGAGTTTCAAAAATGTGTAGCAATTTAACATGCTGCATGTGAATTGAGGTGTTCAGAAGCTGCACAGACTTTCTTGAAGTCTTGATCCTTTTTAGTCATCTGAAGTGCCATCAATGCAGAAGTGCTGCTTGGAGCTTCTAAAGCAAAAGAAAATAGGAGAGCTGGGTAGATGAAGCACCAGTGCCTTATGTATTGTAAAAGGTGGAAGGCTGCAGCTTAAGAATTTATGTGCTGTGGTTGTGGTTGCCTTGCAGAAGAACACCTGAAAGTTTTATGGTAACCTAAAACTGTTCCCCAGGCACTAGTAAAATGGTTGTTAGATGTTGGTAAAGTTCATAGTATTAGGTAAGGGTGAAGTTTCCTTTTCTTGGCTCTCAGTATTGGTACTTCAAAGGGCTATATAGTTGTCTGCTGTGTCTGCAATGTCATGGGCATCCAGTAAGAAAGCCAACAAATGCATCAACCGGTTACTTGTCAAGATACATTTGTGTGATCTGAACATCTGCCTTCTGTGTTTGTGAGGTCAGTTCATTGTCTATAGGCGGCTGTGAATGTAACTCCTACTGTTCTGGGTCCAGGATGGTACTATCGCTGCAAAAGGAAAAGAGTTCATCTCCATTTTCAAAAAATGAGTTTGCTTACCTCTTAAGCAGTCTTTAAGTAACATCTCTGGAACATACTTTTTATCCTTTCTCCCTCTTTGCACTCATGAATTGGTTCTTTGGGAAAGAAATTAATCGTATGCATTAGTATCTTCTGTGTTACTGCTTTCAGCACATCACAGTGAATAATGAGGATTTTTGTCAGCCTGCTCAGCAATAATGACCATTAACTTAATTATTAACTTCAGAGCCTCAAAAGGAATGCTAGATACAAAGATTGGTCCAAAATGGCAGAATCTGCCTCTCCTTTTTACTGTAATAAAGCTGCTTCTGTTTGCAGCACTGTGTTGCTGGGAGACTGCAGCTAATTTTTATGGCGCATGTCAGTAGTAGTGATTCAAATTACACATTTCATTGAGTAGCTCTTCTCTTTGTTTGTAAACTCTCTTCTGTGAGAGGAGAGAATTATTATGTTATTGTTCTGGGAGGAACGGTATCCAGAGCAGAGAAAATGATTGAACCTGGAACAAAAGCTCAGATTCTTCTGTTGGCAAGATTGTTGTACTTCGAATTTACACCTGTCTGCTAGTCAAGTCTAATGCAGGTATTCGAGAAAATTCTAGGTGAAGCACTTACCTGTCCTTCAACTACTCTTTCTCAGGCTCTGTGGTGCAAAACTTCAGCATGTGGTGTGACTTTAAAGCAAAACAGTGAAATGGACTGAGAGCTTACGCATTAGATATCTGTAGTTGTGGCTCACAACAAAGAGAGAGGCAGTTTTTTAGGGGCTGTGTAGAAATGCAGTCCTTTTTCAGATGGTTTCAGATGATAGACAGCTTCCACGTGGATCAGGACATGTATAGAATTCCAGTGGCAAAAAGTGAGTGTAACTGGGCGTGCACCAGAGGAGAAAATCCATGTGTAAGGCGGGATCTTACTAAGAAGTCAAAAATCTTTTGTTTGCTGAATCTCTCTACTCCTGGCTAAAGGAGATTCCTGATGTTCATGTTCTGCCTAGGATTTTAGCAGTGGCTGCTTTTTAATCCTGCTTGAGATGCCTCTGTAAAATGAGGGGTGGGGGTATATATATGTGTGTGTGTGTGTGTGTGTGTGTCTGAAGCCTGCTTGCTTAAACAGGCAAGTCATGTCAGCTGCAATGCGGCAGTGCTTGGTGCTAATGAGGTGAGCAGCCAGAGCATTCCTGCCTACTTCTCCTCTCTGTGCACTTACGGCAATGGCAACTGGAAAAAGGGAGTTACATTGGAGATGGAGCTGCTTTGGCATTCCCAGAGTGTGATTCTGTCTTCTCCTGAGGGTTGGACAGTGTATTTCTACTTCCATTTTGGAAGTTAGGTGGTGGGTTCATTATATTAAAGGCAACCTCTAAAATAGATCCCAGTTTCTTTTATTTCTCCCAGCCAGGAAGTACAGAGGGAGATTCTCTGCCTCCTCTTCCCCCTCCACTAACCTGCCTCTCCCCCCCAGTTCAACTGCATCTAGAAACGAAATATTTTGCCTGGCAGTGTGTTTCAGGTTGAGTAAATGCAAGTGGGTATTTGGAACATAACAAATTTGGAATAGAGCTTATCAGTTAATTCATTTGGGTTAGATCTGAATAGTTAGGGCTGGCCTTTCATAGGCACAGAAATATAGATGCACTGTGATTTCTTCTTTCACCTTCTTGATCTTTTCTTTAACCCTTAAGGTACTGAAAGCAGTGTGAGCTATGTATTTTGTGCTCAAGTTGGAAAGTTTTACTTTGAACATAATGCAAGTGAAGTGGATATCAAGTCCTATTAGTCTTTACCCATTCTCATATGCTGGACTGTCTTCATTGAGTTTGATGGCTTCCCATCCAGTCTTACAGTGTTCCTGTAGCCTGGCTTTCGGTGTTTCTTTTTCAGAGACATAGTCTGTAAAACTAAAAGGTCATGATCAAGTAACACATTGGTCTTGGTGGCAAAGCTGGATTTCCTTCTAGTTCCTGCCCTAATGTCACAGGGAGCTGCCCTCTTAGCTGATAAAATTACCTCTGGGTACTTATTTAGTATAAACCAGATTGTTGAAATTATCTGTGTTAAAAATACTGCCCTTTTCCCCCCTGGGTCATTTCTAATCTCTTTTACTTTGGTAATGTGTTGTGTAAAGTGATACCATAAACAGAGGGATCAATGCAACTGGGACTAGGAAAGTATGATCTGATCACATAGATAAGAGCTAACAGTGGGAGGCAGAAACTTCCTGAGCTATCGATGCTGCTGGTGTGAATGCAGTGTGCAGCTAGCACACACAAAGGGGAAGGTGTAAACCTAGAAAAACCAAAAGGCCTTCACCCTGGGAAGGAGTCCAGGATTGAGTGCCCTAATACAGTCTGTTCTTTGGCTGGTCCTGGCTTTAAGTGAGTCGAGTGACGTGTGTAATAACACAACTGACAAGATACATTTATAGGAGAGTTGCACTGTCTTAACGGTTGCTGTTGTAAGTCTGGTACCTCTGTTGTGATTACATATATTGTAGTATTTTTTTTTTTTTTTGGCCTGTTTACCTTCTCCTGAAGACCTTATGGTTGATAGGGATGTTTTTTTCTCTTCCTTCTTTAGGGCTGCGGGTGAACGGGGAGCTCATCACTGCTTACCCTCAAGTGGTGGTTGTGCGTGTACCAACACCTTGGGTCCAGAGCGACAGCGATATCACAGTCCTTCGCCACCTTGAGAAGATGGGCTGTAGGTTGATGAATCGTCCCCAAGCCATCCTCAACTGTGTCAACAAGTTCTGGACATTTCAAGAACTTGCTGGTCATGGTGTGCCTCTTCCAGACACTTTTTCATATGGTAAGGTTTTTTGAGCAAAAGGATGGCGTAGTTGCCTACCGTAACGTAGGGTTTTTTACAGTGCAAAAGATGAGTCAATTGTTGGAAGTCCATAAGAATTAAGAAATATGAGGTTGGTTCCACAGAAAATGACTCGGTAGTCAGAAAAGGAAATGTCACAACACTCAGGTTGTGGCTTTGGCTTTATTGATTACCTGTGACACTTTGGGAAGAGTACGTGAACTGTACCTCAGCCTCCCAAGCAGCTAACTTTGGCTTTTACTACTGAAATACTTTGAACTCTCTTCCAATTGCCTGAAACAACAGACAAGAACATGGGAAACTAGATGTCAGAGGATACTGTAAAGATTTAGACTTTGGTAAAATACGAAAGTAGATTAAAAAAAAATTAAAATCTACAAATGTATTAATTATTGTGAAAGGACAAAAAGAGTACAGGCCCTCATGTTCAACTTCTAACAGTAATTTGGGGTTTGATTCCTACCAGAACAGTTAGTTATTGATGTTCCTTGTGCCTGCCTCTGTAGTCTGTGGTTCCTGACAGAGTGCTAGATCAGAGGAGCCATTTGTCTGAGCTACCCTGATGCTATTTCTGCTTTAACAATGATCTGTTAAAGAATTGAAGATACCTCTCAGCCTTCCTTTCCTTCTTGGGAAATACCAGTGCTTTCCTTCTCCTTTTGTGGTGGCACCAATAGTTTTTTGTAATGGGAGCTTGACAAAAGCACAAACATGGTTTATCATCAATTGCTATGAGTTACTATTTCCATCAATCACTCTGAAAGCACATTTGAGAAGAAATACACCCTTTTTATAGATGTGATTGCTCTAGCTCTTTGAGAAAGGAATGAGTGTTTGTTTCTTTTTGAGGGAAGTGGAGACCACAAATGATTTAGTAATTGCAGTACGTGTCTTGTTTGTCCATAAATCCCTGCCTGTTCTTTTGATGCCTGCCTCTGGAATTTGACAGAAGCATGACTTCATTTTATTGTATTTACCTATTTATTTATTATTACAAGTACTGTGAGCTGGCTTTGCCAAGAAAACCAGGATGTGCTGAATGCCATGTTATTCCATGACACGCCTTAAAATCCATGGCTGCTGCTGGCTTTGAAGCAGTGTCTTGGCTTGACTTCTGCGCTTTCCTGCACATGCTGTTAGAGGAGTCTCACCCCTTTGTCTGCTGACTTTCTCTTCTCTATTTCTTGTACTGTGGTCAGCCTTCTGTGAATTGAATTGAACTCAAATAACCTGAGAAGTATCAACCGTAATCGTGCAAGTGGTTATTAAAAGCTACTCTCTAAGTTCACAAAATCACAGAATGTTAGGGGTTGAAAGGGACCTCTGGAGATCATCTAGTCCAACCCACCTGTCAGAGCAGGGTCACCTTGAGCAGGGTGCACAGGATGATGCTCAGGTGGGTTTGGAATGTCTCCAGAGATGGAGATTCCAGCACCTCCCTGGGCAGCCTGGGTCAGTGCTCCACCACCCTCAAAGGAAAGAAGTTCCTCCTTATGTTTAGATGGAACTTGCTATGTTCCAGTTTGTGCCTTTGACCTCTTGTCCTGTCACTGGGCACCACTGAACAAAGCCTGGCCCCATCCTCCTGGCACCCACCCATGAAGTATTGGTAAGCATTGAGAAGATCTCCCCTCAGTCTTCCCTTCTCCAGGCTAGTCAGCCCCAAGTCTTTCAGCCTTTCCCCAGAAGAGAGAGATGTTCAAGTCCCCTAATCATGTTTGTAGCCCTTTTCTGTACCCTCTCCAGAAGTTCCCTGTCCTTCTTGAACAGGGCAGCCCAGAACTGGACCCAGGACTCCAGCTGTGGCCTCAGTAGGGCAGAATAGAGGGGGAGGAGAACCTCCATCGACCTGCTTGCCACACCATTCTTGATGCATCCCAGGAAGTCATTTGCCTTCTTGGCCACAAGGGCACATTGCTGGCTCCTGGTCATCCTGTTGTCCTGTTGACTCCCAAGTCTTTTTCCACAGAGCTACTTTCCAGCAGACCAGTCCCTAACCTGTCCTGGTGCATGGGGTTATTCCTCCCCAGGTGCATTACTCCACACTTGCCCTTGTTGAACTTCATAAGGTTTTTCTCTCCCCAATTTTCAGCCTGTCCAGGTCACACTGGATGGCAGCACAACCTTCTGGTGTGTGTCAGCCCTTCTTCCCAGTTTTGTGTCATCAGTGCTTAGCAGATGCACTGAATGTCGAAGTACTATTTCAGGCTATTGGGAGAATGAGATGCAGGAGACTTAAGCCTTGGAAAAGGGGGAGGTGGAGTGACAAGATTTGGTTGTTGCTGCTCTCTAGATGGTGACTTGTCTTTGTATTCCATGTTGCTTTCGTGATTCATAGTTTGGACGGAATTGTTACTTGTTTTACTTGTGTGCTGTTTTCCTGCTAGAGATTTGAAAAGGTGGGATTTGCTGAAGTGAAAGGGATAAACTGGAATAAGATGGTAGAATTGGGGCATTCTGTTTTGGAAGATTGGATTGAGCTTTTGGGGCTTGTGATCAAGAGGCCTTTGTCAACTTGTGTCTTCCATTTCAAAAGAAGTAGGTGTTAGTATCCCACACATCACAAACACCTTCAAAATCTGATCATGCTCCATGACCAAGTTCCTCTTAACTTACAGTTGTTGTTTCTGCATTATCTAAGCTATAAGGGTGGGAGAATTGTTTGGCAGTTACATCCCCAATTTGGCCACACCAGATTGGTGGCACATAATATTGTTGGTTTTCTTTTTGCCAGGTGGTCATGAGAATTTTGCCAAAATGATTGATGAGGCGGAAGTGCTGGAGTTCCCTATGGTGGTGAAGAACACGCGGGGTCACCGAGGTGGGTGTGAGGTCAGGGGTGAGGACAAGGATTATTCCCAGCAGCGCTCTTCAAGATTTTGTCATGTCAAGGAATGATAGTTAAGAAGATCTCCTATTAGGTGTTGGACGACTTTGTGGTAAATCCAAATTCTACCACCCTTTGACTTCTGAATGTTGAGGAGGTTGCAGCACTTGGAAGCAGTTTTAGTAGAACCTAGTCTTGCAATAGCTGGGGGGATAGGGGTTCAAAATTTATCAACCGTTGATGACTTTGTGAGGAAAGCTTTGAATGGGAATAATGGAAGGATTGACTTTAGGGAAGTAGAGCAAAGCCTGCATGGGTTTTAGGGTTGTTTCTAAATAGCCATAAGAAACAGAATCTTAGTTCATTCAGTCTTGATTTGACTTTTTTCTGCTTGACTTTGTCTGTAATTAGGATTCTTACTTAAACATAACCTTTTGGATAATTTGTTAAACTGAATCTCTTTTTCAGAAAAATCTCTCCTGACAGTGCTGGTGATAATAGAGCAGGTTCAGATGCCATTGTACTGATAGCCGTATTTGCTTTAAGTGAATGTGAATGTGAAACAATGCATACACTTTGTTTAATGTTAGATAGTGATCAACTAAAGGAAACCAGGTTTAAAATCAAGTTCTGAGGTTGTTTGCACAGGAGGTTGCACTGTTTTACTTCACATTTAATAAATTTAATAAATGCTAGAAGTAAAAAGCCTGAAACTGAAGTTTAGTTAAGTACATAAAACAGCAGCTACTTTAAACAAAAGCATAGCAAGAAGACACCACTTCTTCCTTATTATCCATCAGTTTGTTCCCACTCTGTGGTGCTCTGGTGCATCTCTTCTGCTGGCATGATTGATTTGTAGCCATGTAGTAGTAAATGGATTCAGGAAGTGATGTTGGAGGAACCTAGGTGAGTTATTTTTACTTGGATTAATTCCTTACATCAATTATCATTTACTTGCACAGATGCTTGTGTTGATGTAGTGGAAGAGTGGGGCAGAGGAAGATCAGACCTGCTTCTCTTGGCAGGAATACCTCTTTATATGGTTTTAAAATGTTTGTGGAGCTATGAAGCCAAGCTGGAGTTTGACTTTGCTGCAAGCTCCGTTCAGCAGTTGTGGTGTATCTGAGAGTAGATTTGACTTGTTACAATCTACTAAATAATTACAGAATTTGCACCTACTTACTTTCTTAAACCTTTTTTTAACCAGAATTCATGTAAATCTACATTCACAAGTTTTGCTTTAGAGCTCTTTAAATTCCAGGCATTTTAATGCAAATTTAGGCAATGTAAAGAGAGTTGGGAGAACTTTTTTTGGAATTAATTGAAGAACAGCCATTTGCAAGTTGTATTTAAAAAGAATAAACAGGCGAATATGGTCACAGGTATTAGCTGATGAAGAAGTCTTACTCTCCTAAGCCCATGTTCTGTGTAGTTTACTGCTGCAGCAAATGTGCCAATCTTACTTTTGCCAAGATGTCATGATGCTGAATAATTCCCAAGAGCCAAGAAGTTCCCCTCCAAGGCATCATTCATCCTATGCCATTTTAGGAATACAGTAGGATTCTTAAGTGCCTGCAAGAGAACTAGGAATGGGAGAAAGCACATGAAGGTTTTTGCTTTCTTGTCATGATTTTTAAGCATACATTTTGATATTCTGTGATGAGAAACTCCATGTTCCTCTAGCAGTGTCATGTGTTATGGAGACCTTAAATCCTGATGAAGCAGAGGCTGCTGAAGCACTTGAAATTCATGTGTTTTTTTTATCCTAGTTCTGCTACTGCTGCCTTTAACTGTTAGCTAAGATAGGCAGTTTATCCGTTGATTTTTATTCTGTTAACATTGTAGCATAATAGAGTGACAATTCTGCCTTAAATATAATTGTGCAGCCTTTATTGCAAAACATATATCTTTAAAGGGGAAGAGGAGTTGGGAAATGTAGCTGAAGATGGAAAGGACTGCCAACTTGTGAGTCTAGAAGAGAGATGGAAAGTGGTAGAGTCTGTTTCAGGAGTGACTTTCATCAGTATTAGTAAAACTGGAATAGATCGGAGAAGTTTGTGCTCTGGATCTGAACAGGAATGAAATGACATGGCTTGGGTCAAAAAAACCAGAGTCCTAGATGTGCTTGCTTGCAGAAAAGCTAGTGATTTCTGAAGAGGTTTCCAGCCTCCCCCCCCCAAACCCCCCCAACCTAGTACATTCCGTTTTTTCTGTGATATTTTATGTCTTGTGGAATCTTCTGCTAAATTATCTTGAATACCATGGAGTCTTGTGTTTTCCTCTGAACATAGTTGTTCCACTGCAAAGCCTCATCTGGAATTGTGAGCTGAAAGAATTGGGAGAATTAGGTCTCAGCAGCCTCCTGACAGAGAAGTGGTTGGTTCTGCAGTGGCACACTAGTGACTTCAGAGTTATCAGCCTGGTGCTTAGCAGTTTCATCTCACTGGTCCCTGCATGTCAAAGCTGTAGTCTGTGGCTCCAGTCCTCTTGGATGAACAAACCTGTGTTATCAGTTAAATGTCTGCTGCTCTTGTAAGTGTGTTTCACAGAATTACAGAATGTTAGGGGTTGAAAGGGACCTCTGGAGATCATGTAGTCCAACCCACCTGACAGAGCAGGGGCAGTTAGAGCAGGATGGTGTTCATGTGGGTTTGGAATGCCTCCAGAGATGGAGACTCCACCACTTCCCTGGGCAGCCTGGGTCAGTGCTTCGCCACCCACAAAGGAAAGAAGTTCCTCCTTATGTTTAGATGGAACTTGCTATGTCCCGGTTTGTGCCTGCGACCTCTTGTCCTGTCACTGGGCACCACTGAAAAAAGCCTGACCCCATCCTCCTGCCACCCACCCATGAAGTATTGATAAGCATTGATAGATACTTAAAAATATCTTCCATTTTTGTCGTGAAGGACTTGTACCAAAAATTGAAGTTACAAGACCACCTGCTTTATCTAAAGCTGTTTTCTTTCTCTCCTTTTTTTTTTATTAACTCCTCATAGGGCTTCTCAACTCTGTTAGTGCTTGAACACTTAATAGCACTGAAGCAGTGGAACACTGCTTTCCAGAGGAGAATTTGAAAATGGTTTAAAGCAACAGATGTAGCCTCAGAGAATGGGCCTAGAGGTTTTAACTTTCGATTCTCGAATGATTGATGCAGCTCAACTCAGTAGCCTCTTCCCCAGTCTTTTGATGTGGTTTTCTTCACGCAGGTAAAGCTGTGTTCCTGGCACGAGACAAGCACCACTTGGCAGACCTGAGCCATCTGATCCGTCACGATGCCCCTTACTTGTTTCAAAAATACGTGAAAGAGTCTCATGGGAAGGATGTCCGCGTCATCGTAGTGGGAGGCCGTGTGGTGGGCACCATGCTCCGCTGCTCAACGGATGGGAGGATGCAGAGTAACTGCTCACTTGGTAGGAAAAGCATTGTTCATAGGTTTGATCAAGTATTGTTCAATCCAAACCCAACTGAAATAAGCTGCAGGTTTGCTTTTGTGTTAACTGTCCTTGCTTTTGTATTAATTGCTTACAGAGAAAACGTGAGAGGGAGGATGGAGTGAGATGTGTGTTGAGGAAACAAAGGAGAGG
Organism: Galbula dea; assembly: GCA_013399015.1. Classification (NCBI taxonomy): domain Eukaryota; kingdom Metazoa; phylum Chordata; class Aves; order Piciformes; family Galbulidae; genus Galbula; species Galbula dea. The sequence continues at coordinate 128,831 of VWZX01007183.1, forward strand.
CAGTCTCTTCTCAAAAGGAATGTGTGGATAGGATGGGTGAAAAAGGAGAGAGAAAGGTCTAAAAATAGTAACAGCAACAGAGTACTGGCAGTGTCATCCTAATGTCATAGAATCATAGAATTGTCAGAGTTGGAAGGGACCTTAAAGATCATCTAGTTCCAACCCTCCTGCTGTGGGCAGGGACACCTCCCCCTAGATCAGGTTGCCCAGAGCCCCATTCAGTCTGGCCTTAAAAACTTCCAGGGGTGGGCCTTCCACAATCTTTCTGGGCAACCTATTCCAGTGTCTCACCACCCTAACGGTGAAGAACTTCCTCCTAATGTCCAATCTAAATCTACCCTCCTCTAGTTTGTATCCATTCCCCCTAGTCCTGTCATTACCTGACATCCTAAAAAGTGTCTGCAAGATCCCCTGGCTGGATCCTCATATCATTCTGTTAAGAGGAACAGAGGAAGAGAGAAGCCGAGACTGAGGGAGGTGAATCACGGAATCACAGAATATTAGGGGTTGGAAGGACCTCTGGAGATAATCTAGTGAAGGAAATAGCCAGTTGGCCAGAGGATAGAGAGAGTAAAAGGAGGAAACTGTTGAAGGGAATACACAGTTGGATGGCATTGTGCAGATGATATGTTGCCTTCAATCTGTCAGGCTTGTACCTCCAGCTTTTTCCCCCGTAAGACTAATCTGGGAGGAAGAGGAATGTTACTGCATTGTCTGTAGTGTACTCGGGCATTTTACAGTTTGGGTAGAACAACAGGGAGGTTTCTGATGGGAGGAGAAAGGAAGATTGAGGTTGCCTAGCTAAGACTGTGCTGAACCTGAGCAGGGATGGGGAAAAAAATGTGTTGAGTTTTGTTTAGTCAAAATGCCCAAAATATCTGCGGAGTTTTATTTATTACTTGATGCTGAGGAAATATACCCTGAAAGATTTTTCTACTAAATGTTGTTCTTTGCTTTGTTGTTGGTGTGGTTTTTTTAAACTTAAGTGTTGTGATAGATGAAGTCTGAGTTGGTTAATACATAGATAGAATGCATAGACTGTCAAATGGACCGGCTGAGGTTCAGACACAGATGTTCCCTAATTCTTGCTTTAGAGATAATAGCCTGTGATAGAAGGCTGAAAGGGACATGAGGAGTTCATAATGGCTTAACCCCTGTCCCTCTAAATTATCTGTTACAGATGTAGTCCTACCAGGAACATTTCGTTTGATTTTGCTAAGAGATTTCTTGCGATAACTTAAAAATAGGGACGGAATGCCTTAGAAGGAAGAAGGGTAGTTTGTTGGCTCATCTTTTTGGGTTTGGTTTCGCTAAGAGATTTCTTAGGATAACTTACAAACAGGGATGGAAAGCCTTAGAAGGAGCAAGGGTAGTTTGTTAAGTCATCTTTTTAATATCCTAGGATCATAAAAATGAATGCTGTCTTTCTTGACTAAATAAGTTAGCACTTAACTGTCTTTTGTTATAAACTTGACATACCTCTGACATGTCAGAATTTTTCTAATCCTACTGTGGCTTCAAGTTCATTAGTAGTCACTGTGGAAAGCACATTGCTGTCCAAGTCATCAGCATTACTGTCACAGGCTTGCTTTGGACCTTCCCAACCAACCAGTTGAGAAGGATCTCAAGTCCCCTGTGACCAAAGCCCAGCCAGCAAGTTTCTTAATCATTGCTTCCAGGTGGCGTAGGGATGATGTGCTCGCTGAGCGAACAAGGCAAACAGTTGGCAGTCCAAGTATCTAACATCTTAGGGATGGACGTGTGCGGCATTGACCTGCTGATGAAGGACGACGGCTCATTCTATGTCTGCGAGGCCAACGCAAACGTAGGTTTCATTGCCTTTGACAAGGCTTGCAATCTAGATGTAGCTGGGATCATAGCGGACTATGCCGCTTCTCTCCTGGCCCCCGGGCGCTTGACCCGACGCATGTCTTTACTCTCTGTGGTGTCCACGGCGAGCGAAACTAGCGAGCCAGAGCTGGGCCCTCCAGCTAGTGCCGCTGTCGACAATATGAGTGCTAGCTCCAGCTCTGTCGACAGCGACCCTGAGACCACCGAGAGAGAGTTGCTCACCAAGCTCCCGGGGGCTCTATTCAACATGAACCAGCTATTAGCCAATGAGATCAAACTTCTGGTGGAGTGATGCAACGTGTAAATAAGATGACCAACAAAACTCTCTCTTGTAAATTTATTTTATTTTATTTTTTTTTAAAAAAGCCAACTTGCAATGCTGTTTATCAGAGAAGCTCAGAGGAGGGGGTGTCAGTCAAGAGAGTGCTGTGATTGCTGCCCCAACTTTTTGGCAGAACATAAAATTCTGTTTGTTCTTCAGCATCGGTTTTCTAATGAAGATGCTCAGTTCACAGCCTAAGGGGGGATTTTATTTGGATGCTGCTCTGGTTCCTAGACATATTGCAGTTCATGTGTGTTCACAAGCAAGCATTGAAGCATGATTCACACTTGAAGATTTTTCAGAAAGCTGTCTGTCAACTCTCTAGAAACTTCTGTGAGTTCCTGGACCAGTAAAATCTGTTCTACCTCTGCAAGGCTTGATCCTGGAAATTGCCTAGTGCCTCAAATTCTCAGTGTGAGTTGGTGTTCAATAGTTGGTGTTCAATACCAGGCGTTTCAAAGGTCCTGAACACCTACTCTTCCTGCTCCGCTAGATGGGAGCTCTAAATTGAAGATCCTCTTGAAGTCATCACTTTCTGAACTTACAGGATGTAGCCTTTGAAATGATAGAGGGTGAGAGTAGTGTCAGTTGATGTAACAGGAGCTTTCTGAGCAATCTGTCATTTGTGCCATCTTGATATTCACTGGCAGCTTTATGTCTATTTCTTTATAAAGCATTTGAAGGAGGATTTTAATACTAGTGCATTTTTCTCATTTCAAACCCTGGTTTTTGGATTGGAATGTGTAGGAGAATTGGTCCTACTCTATTTGTGGCAGAAGTGGTACACTTTAACTCTTTTTTCTTTTTTTTTTTTTTTCTTTTTGCATGGTTGGAGGAGATAAACAGCACTGTAATGTCTGGTATACAAAATAATGTTTTATCCAATGTGAACAAGAATTACACTAGTTGAAAGCAAACGTGCATCGACTTGTATTTGTTAGTGTTCTAGTCTTTTGGAGAGAGATCTGCAGTGTTAATGTTCCTTTTTCTTTAATACATGCTAGTCCAACACTTCCTTCTCTATGCCTGCGTCTTTCACAGTGGCCAAAGTGAAAACACTGCAGATTATTTGTTAAGAAAACACTTGAGTTAAAGCCTGTATGATGGTGGGGTAGAGGCTTTTTTTGTTTGGTTTTATTCTTTTCTTTTTTTGGGGGGTGGAACATGGTAAGGTGTGGAGGAGGGAAAAGTTGATTAAAAGTGATTAGCTGTCAGGAAGTACTTTAGAATAAAGCTGCAGTTCTAACCAGTGGTTAACCAGGCTTATGTTTTCCCCACTGAACAGAAAAAGTGATGTTGGCAGAAATCCAAAGAGTATAACTGGGGAGAAATACTAAATTCTTAGCTTTGGGAAACATGCAAGAGATTTTAAAAAAAAATGTAAAAAA